>VYYJ01001253.1:0-33684 GCA_021029165.1 Cyphoderus albinus | reverse complement strand
ATAGTATGAAAATGACAAAATTTTCTTTGGTTTCTTTGATTCTGTGAATAATGTAGCATCTTATGGACCACCAGGTTTGCTTAAATTTAAATTCAATTCAATATAAACCTTAATTTTGTTGTAAGTACTAGTACCAGTATTTGAAGTATGCATTTATTTTTTTAAATTTCTCCATTTACAAATCATGTATGAATTCTTTCAAACCTCGTTAGACCATTTGTTTTATAAATATATGAATCTATCAGATAGCCAATTAATAATCGTTTGATTTTGTTTACTAATTCGTATTGTAAAAAAATTGTATGAAATATTGTTTTGATGTTGTATAAATTTATATAATATAAAGTACCATCTTATGGACCACCACCAGCGCCGCCAAGTTCTTATGGACCACCGTTAGGTAATGAAATGAAAAAGATCCAATGCGATGCCTGAGGATATTTTCAATTGTGAATTTAAAAAACTAAACTTGTAAATGTAAAAGTAGCAGTACAGTAATACATTTACATATTAACCATCTCTCAATCTTATTGGCTTCAGTAGGCTACATGTAAAAATAGTAGACTAGTAGAGTTGAAAATTTTATTGCTTTTATAAATACTTGTGATTAATGCTCACTTTTACATACAATATTCTACTTCTACAATGCACACTTATCATTATACATCAAACCGATTATACGAGACAAGGGTTTGGCTTCAAATACACAGAGTCTTATATTTCCACTCTTGTTTCAATTGATGTACATTTGATCATTCAATAATGCATTAAAATTATTAACCATTTGGGACGAATTCTAATTATAATGAAATATTTGTTTGTTTCAGTAAAACCATCCTACGGTCCACCAAAGGTAACTAACTCAAATTGTTAAAACTAAAGGTCTCCTTATTTAAAGTTTTCACTCTAATTTTTGCAAAACAAATTTTAACCTTTTTCTCACATCAGCCATCTTATGGACCTCCTAAAGCTTCGTACGGACCACCAAAAGGAGGTTGGGGTGCAGGAGGTGGAGGCGGAGGAAAGGTTGAGAGAATTTTAGTTTTCTTTCAATTATTTCTACTTTTTTAAAGGATTACAAAGCAAAATTAAAATACCTCAAAATTTTGTGCACAGGGTGGTTTCGGAGGAGTAGGAAACGTGATCGGTGACATTATCCGAACGAAAGCAGCGATTAAGGGAGCAATCATTGGTGCCATCAAGACGATCAAGGGCGGACTGATAGCCGTGAAAGGGAAGGTGATCAAAACGAAAGGAAATTTGATTGCAGCTAAAGGAGGTATAATTGAAGGTTTTGGCAGAGGCATTGCACAAAAGGGCAAAGGTCTTAAGGCTGGTTTGGCTAACCTCAACTTTGGAAATAAAGGCGGTGGTGGCTACGGTAAGAAAAATAAAATGTCTCTCAATAAAACAAACAAAAATAGAAACTTCAAAAACACAGTTTCACATCCGAGCAATTCGGATTTTCTCAGAAAAGTATAACACAAATCTCTAAAGGCGTAATATTGCATTGGGAATGAGGAATTTGGCATTATGCTGATAGTTATCATAGTCATAAATTACATAGTGCATGAAATTTCATCCTGCTCATGTGATGACGACTCTTCTGTGACAATGACATCTGCGAGTTACCACCATTCAAATTCTTATTTTGCTATTCGTAAAAGAAATAAAAAGCACAACAATGCTTTTATTGGAGAAAATTCTAGTCGAAATAAGTGAATTACTTGCATTTTTTGTATTTCTGAAAATACGGGTTTAGTATCATTTATCTTTCTCTGCCTGTAAAACACGATATAATAGGGTAATAATATCTGTAATTGGAAGAAACTACAAATGCGAATTTTCACAATGCTCGTCACTCATCAATCTTGAATGTTTTATTTGCAAAACAAAGGGACTAAACAGCATTTCGAAATTTTATATTGGACAGGCAAATTCCTTTGGTACATTTGCTGAGGTTGAAAATTTTTAACACCTCGTAACCAAGATTAGGTCACGGGCATGAGAGCCCAAAGTTTACGTGCCAGTTTATTACACAATTTTGGCAAAGGAATGTGAAAAGTTTCGCCACTTTGAATATTCTAGACTCATGTTCATCTCTCCGTAATATCGGATCTGCCCATCTTCAACTAATTAAATAAAAACAGATTTTTCCTTCTTCGACGAATGTACACATTTCAATGAATGAATAATGCAAACACTCGATGTGTCGTAGCAGCTTTGCTCACTCACACCTCCTATTCACGTCCTGAGTGCTCAATGCTCAAGGATTTTACACCCATTAAATTATCTCCGCATTATTTGCCTCTTGCCTGCGTCCTGCGTAATACATCAAATGAACTAGCATGATGCATGATGAACAATACAATGACAAGCACTTTCCCTTGTCGTCACCTGTCACATTAATAATCACAAGAAATTTGATATTCTTCTAGCTGCTGCTCTACATAGGATTTATCTATACTATTTTAGCAGTGCAGAGCTATATTTATCGTCTTCAGCGAAATTGTCATCAGCGCCCAGATCTCGAGGGCTTTCACGTTTGCAGATGTAGAAAATATGCAAATGAACGTCTAATATTCTTTTCTCGTGCTTCAAAAGTAATAGTGCAGTGCAAATAAATAATACGAGAGCAAAAATATTTTTCAAGACGCACTACACGAAAATGATGCTACTTAGGCCATCGTCATTATATCATCTAGGCATTCTCAGTCACATTTGCTTTTCTTTCGTCTAGTCTCCCTGTAATTTGTATGCTCCCTTTTATTATAATTACAATTACCGTAACGCCGAATTATCCTTTGTTAAATTTAAGTTAGGCAAAAAACGGCAAATTAGATGAATACAATACTTCCACTTTCATAATTTAAAGGGGAAAAGAGGAAGGATTTGGTTTACTGCTATTACAACCACTTTACATCATCAAAATTCAATAGTGGCCTCTATTACAACTTATTAAGTAATTCTTGTATTTCCTTTAATTTTCATTTTAGTTTGTCCATTCAATTTTAAAGTCAAGATGCACTTTTAGCCACGTACAAATTTGATTGTACATGTTTCTGAAACGAAAACACTAACAAAGTTGCAAAGAAAGCAGATGAAATGTGCCACTTGAAAACAAAATTTTCAAGATGAATAAGGCAGAAAAATACATTTCATGATTGACCAGCAGTATGCTGTGCCATGCCATAATATTGTCAGTTTGATCAAGGGACAAAGTTGTGAACAAGTTATTATTACTGAAAGATAGATTACTTTTTCAAGCCCAAGTGTGGATTGGATTGCTGAAAAACCAACTTTATTTACAGAAGCTCTTTCTGTTGTTATGCTGTTACATCCACAGCTATTTTCTGTTACAGCGTAATAATTATTATTGCATCCATTAAAGCAAAAACTTTCACTTGTTTCAATGTATAAACTGAAGCCTGAGAAAATCTCCTTATTTGTAAAGGTAGAAAAAAATCGTGCCCTGAGCAGTAGTCATTCAATTCATTGTGTGCATTTATTATACCAGGAGATAGACATTTTACATGCTTACTTACTACTTCAGCAGTACTAAAACTCATCGTCAGATATTAAAATGCAACAATGGTCTTCGTCAACTCCACGCACGTCAATAATCATGTCATCATCCCACTTTACAACAACGATGATTACATGCATAGATACACCTCAAGAAGTATTATTAGAAAAATGTGCATAAAAGACCAAAATACTCGCTTCAGTTTATAATGTAGTAATAATAATAAATAACTAACGAAAATAATGAATTGCTATTATTAATGCAACAACGACAGAGATGCTTCGGGGAAGCACAGCAGACGGAATCGCATCTGAAAGTTACAGGGCGCTGTATTTTAAATAATTTGACGGTTATTATTGTAATTCATGAAACGCAATCGGTGATTATTCAAAGGCATCCGTTATTTTGTGAAGATGATATTGATGATTATTCATTACCACGAGCAAACATGTTAAACGTTCGCTGTTTCCTTTTTAATTTCTTATTTCAACCTTAGTTATAGAAATATAAATGAAAGATGTCTAATTCCAAGATTCTAATTGTGTGCGTAAGTACTGTGCGTACAATAATTGTTTGGATTAGATATTAGATCTACAAAGGATGAGGACGATTGTCTGTGTGTAATTTTGTCACCATAAACAGAAACTAATTTAATCCTTCTCAATAAAAATAAGCGATGCACCAGATTGTGCAGCTAATCCGGCTTCAGTATTTATTTTCTTAAATACAACAGAGTGGCAATGATAAGGTTCTGTTTGTTAAAAAAGCAATTTATTTTTCTGTCAAGTTTACAAAGTAAGTGTTTACTTCGTTTACAGTGTCTACTTAAAATGGTGTTTTCTTATTTGCACTTTGTATTCACCACGTTAAAGGTATCTCTTTTACACTGTCATTTAACCCGTGGGAAGTCATTTTCCTTTTTCTTCCGTATTTGACTTTACTTCTCGTATCAAGCCATTGTTTGTATGCGTTTATAATTTAGGAGGAATTGGAATGCTCATGCTCGGAGTATTCTTGAAACTTCTTATAAGACACATCAGTTAATTACTGGTGAATACATAATTACTACACATTACACCCGTGCAGCCTGATCCTCTTCCTTTCCGCTACGTCTTAATCGTGTGAGCCTCACACTGTGAGGTGTTTGTAAGAACTCGGAAGAAAGTATTGAAGTATATAGACGTATGGCAATAAGGAGCCCAAAACAAAAAATGGCTTGTATCAGGTGCATCGGAAATAGCATTTTAAAAACTGCATTAATAAATTAGTCTATTGGAAGATAAAAACCCGATAAAATGCACACAATTAGCAAAAAAGTAGGTTAAGATGGTAGATCTTCATAGATGATTGCATTTTTCCTGCATTTTTATCTCATTTTTTCGTCAAGCGCATTATTTATACATCGTTTGATTGTTGTTACTCCAATTTTGTACCTAATTAATTATAAAAAGCTTGCATTATTGTTGACAAAAAACGATATAGAGTGATACAGCCAACAATGGTGATGACTGCTGACTACAGCAAAGTAGTAAATGCAATAATTCAGGGAGATAAATGGTATGGTCGATGGGTAATTAAGATTAGCCCATCTTATGCAGGTAATAAAACCTCTGCTCCGCGTTAACACAAAATGAAAATGAAAGGTGGTAACATGAACAACGCAAAATCTTGCTTTGCCTAATCCGAATAAAAATACTGCATTTGTAGTTTATTTTTATTTGAAGAGACTTATGAAGTGTCTCGTCTTGTTTGTAACACTACAATAATCCTACAATGGGATATTTTGAAAAACATGATAAAATTGATATGCTTATCGAACGACAACACGATTAGGCGTATTTGCAAATGAAAAAGTTCCAATGTTTATCGCTTGTGGGAACTCGGCTGATTGATATCAATCTGGTGAATTATCTGGCTGTAAAAATGGATTAGTTTTCAATTTCGATTTTGACGCAAAAATGCTTTGTAGCATCAAGCCATGAATATAATTTTTATCAGCGAAGCTTGTGGTTTTGCGCACATGTTCACAAAGAATGAGAGACCGGAACTTAGTAAAATAAGAGGCTTGTAACAAGTGTAATACGACGAGTAACAATAAGAAATACCACGTCAGTTGAGTTCGTTGACAAAAGCTGCTAAGAGGCAAGGTACTTAAAGATTTTGTAGATGTTATTACGACAATGTCCTTTGTCAGGATGTCCGTAGTAGGAAAATTATACCTATTTAATTTATGTTCCTCAAACTTCGTTTTCAAATATACGAAGACAACCCAAGCTTTGGACTCTTCTGGGATTTATTATTATTGCACATTTCTTTTGAATATTATTGAAAACAAATTTTTGCTCGCATGTTTCAAGCTATTGAAGTATCGAGTGTATCACCTGGTTAATTAGATGTTGCAGGAGTTGCTCGAGCAGGAAAGGAGGAGGAGAAGTCGAGGTGACGACGAAAACAAAAACAATGGGAAAATCGTATGTACGGCATTATTAAATTCATTTCCATTTCCGTTTGATTAGTTCCCCGTTCATTTGATTCATTAGTATGAAAATAGCGTTTGGCTTATCTGCCTGTGTTAATAAGGCATTGTTGAATTTGAATGGTGTATATTTTAATGCAATGCAAAAGCGTCTTCTGTTCTGAGGGAGAAAAAAGAAAGATGCAGATAACAATCACAGAAAGTGAATGGACACAATCATCTTTTTTCAATGAGTTCTTCTCTTCTGTCCTGTCGCAGGCACGTAATCATCAATAAAAGATCATCCTCGTCATCTCTCTTTCATTTTCCTTCTTCGTTCTGTTGCAAACATACAAATATCGCATAATAAAGAACTCATTGTATCACATCCACTATGATTATGATTACGGTATTTTTGTGCATTGAATTTGGATGTTTGCAATTTTTGGGACAAAGTAACATCACGTAACTCTACGAAACGAACGTGGGCCGACATTTTGAAAACGAGACATGGTCAGATTCATGAGACGATTAGCATAAACGCAAGGGAAAGGACCGTTAAAAATAACCAGACTTTTATATGACATGATTATTAATTGTCTAAAGTGTAGTCCATTGTGAAAAGCATGAGAAAAGTGAAATAAAGGTAGCGTAGCCGCAGGGATGATTTTACTTATGTACGTGTTCAGATCTTTATATCAATGGAGTTGGTGTTTCATTTTAATATTCTTTGTAAATAATTGAGCGGATAATTTTTAGTCTTAATTTATTATTATATAAAAATGATTTTTATCGAGGCTTGAAGAAATTGAAACAGTGCAACACAAAAGTAAGCCTCGTTTAATTTTCACAACAGGAAGAAACAAGTTTTTTACAGGTTTTTTATGCTAATGATTTAGTCTATTGCTGTTTACTTTGATTGGTGCTATTATTTTTTACGTTTTAGTATCAGTCTTCATTATAAAGTAGCTCAGGTTAGTCCCTATTGGTTTGAATAGGCAACGATAATTATCCTATTTTGCAGAAGGCTAAACAATAGGCTAAAATTGTAGTAATATACTTAAAATGTGAACTTTTACTTTTCCGCGTTTTCTGTAACATCAGGAAATCTAAGCCGATTAATTGTGAATTAGCAAACTTATTATTTAAGCGATTGAAACGACTTCATGTGAAAGACAGAGACAATTCAGACCTGACCTTTGCCCAACAAATCATCGCACTTCAACTTTAACCTCAAGACGAAACAACTAAAATCTTGCGGGACAATTTGTTTTACTAAACCTAATTTTTATTACATTTATTTTTAAAAAATTAACTCGACTTCTGATTGTTGTAACTGACACTTAACGTGGTATGAAGAGGAGACTAACGAAATTGTACCATTCACGAATTACTGGACAAACAACTACGACGGTCTTGGACTTCAACGAAGACACGCCGAAGAAAGATCAGGGTGGTATGAACAATCCTCGGCAACAACGCAAGAGAAGGCCGGAAGTGGTTGGGCCCCGAATTGGGTACCAGTTCCAGGCTACTCACCGGGTCAACTTTTATTTGGCGTTGGTCCTAATGGACAGCCGGCACTCAAGCTGGGTATCATTGACTTCATGGAAGCTCTGCAGAGGACCCTTGTGCTCCTACCCTCCATACCTAAAATTTCCTTGCCCACATTGACCGTGACTGTTGACCCTGGACAAACGCATAGTGGGGGCCCTGAAAACATTTTCCAATTCATTTTAGCACTCATTCCTAGTTTACCCATTCCCATGCTTAGCATTCCTAAAGTTACCGTACAATTTGGCGAAGCACCCTCAAAGGGTGAGGCGTCAAGTGCGGACGCACCTGGTACACCCCAAAGTGTAGATTTTTTTCAACTTTTTTTAAGCGTACTTAAAGCAAAAGATAGTTTTTTCATGAAAATAAGAGATGCTATTTTTCCTCCCCATACAACCGCGGCTCCTCCCGCCACTCCTGCTACCACCCCTCCTGTGTCCACACCAGTAGCTGGTCCTGGTTGGGGCTGGAGACCCGTTGGAATCCCAGTAGGTCCTTTTCAAGGCCGACCCCCCTTTGGGCCTTTCCCTGGTGCATTTCCTGGTGGGTACGGAGGTTACCCAAATATTCCCCAAGCAGCCCCAGTTCCGGCTCCTGTACCCCAGTATGGCTGGCCAGCTCCTCAGCAACCTCCTGCAGGTCCTGCACCTCCCGTTGCCCAACCCTCAATACCCGCCCCTACCTATGGCATTCCTCAACAACCTCCACCACCTCAGCCATCATATGGGCCCCCGTCTCCTCAATCACCTCCGCCAACATATGCACCACCTCAACCTCGTCCTTCATATGGACCCCCACCTCAACCCCTTCCTTCGTATGGACCTCCACCTCAACCCACTTATGGAGTACCAATACAACCGCCAGCACAAATGCCCACTCAAGCAGCAGCTCCTCAACCTAGCCCTAGTTACGGGCCACCTCCAGCTTCGTCTGCCCCTCCCCCAGTTTACGGAATTCCTCCACCAATGTACGGATATAGTGTAGGTGGCGGTGGTCACAGCGCCAACATAGCTATTCCAATCTCTCCATCTCCAGAAGTTCCTCATCAATTCGTACCATTCCCTAGTGGTCAATGGCCACACAACACTTATCATCAACAGCAACAAAATCAAGATGTTAACGTTCCTGAATCGCCCGCAACAAACCGCCAAAGTCCAATAATGCTTGTCCCAGTTGAAAATGCTGATCCGTACTGGACAAATCTATGGAATTACGTGAACGCCAACGAGTCAACAGAGGGTCTAAATGATTTAAGCGTTGTTGAGCCAAATACCAATCTGTTGCCACCTTTGACGCGAGAAGTGTCGCAAAATGTAATTGACATTGTTCATCAGAACACCTTTAGTTCACCTCCAGCTCCAACTGTGGAATCAAACGATTTGGATACAGTACAAACCTACAAACAAGTAAAATCCAGTCTCAACTCCATTGGAAACAAGGTTATGCAAACGTATCACGATAACTATAAAGAAAGAATCATCTACCGATCTACAACGCCAGCTCCAACTGACACACAAAACCGGGTGCACACACGCGGCGGGCCACATATGATTTATCGAAGCACCTTCATTACCCGTCGACCCACCGTTTCCACTGAAGCCCCTTCTTCTGCCTCTCCCAACTCCACCGTGGAGGAGGTTGAGGAAGAGGTAACAACTCCACTCCCAGATACCACCCCTTCCCCAGATATGGAAACCACCACAACAGATCCCTCAGACTCAGTGACGTCATCAAGTAATGGAGGAGGCGTTTTTGAAGCCATCCTTTCCCGCAAGAAGAAACTTCGATTTAGAAGAAAGTGGCACTCTCAGTATCCCGACAGTGATGAAGTGACCACAACAGAAATGACACCTTTCTCCAGAGCTTCCTCAGAAGAAGTTGATAACTTCACAATTAACGATGTCCTTGGTCTTCTTGAAAGGCACAAAGATCAGGAAACCCAACCGTCAGCAGCAGTAACAGGGCCAGTTTACATACCCACCACAACCACCACCACTACACAAGCAACTTCAACAACTTCTACTGGGACAACATTACCTGAAGAGGTGACATCAGTGACCTCGTCATCATCAACATCCGTACCACCCTCCTCCACCTCCTCCACACCACCCCTCCCCTTTGGTGCCAAATTACCCCAAAATGAGAATCCTCTTCCAGAGACAACTACCGAGGTTGTTCCGGAAGATGGAGCACTCGAGGTGGCAGATCATGACTACTATGCCGTTGACCCAATGGAAGGTGTCACGGAGAACATCAAGGTTGTAAACAGCTTAGATCCTTCTTACCCACAAAATATTCCTTTTTACGACACCCAAAATTATTTATCGCAACCTCAAATCGAAGCGCCGCCGCTTGAGCAACAATTTGACGACAATTACTTTTACGCTAATAACGATTCAACGTTCAGAAAGAAACGAGCAGTTGGTCATGATGAGTTTGACACATACGAAAATTGTACTGCTCCCGACGTTTTGGAAATGCGCCCTTGTGGTGACTCAGGTAAAATTGACTGAATATTTGTAAGGATGAAACCCACTCCGAATTAAGCACGACCACCAACTTTTGTCAAGACTGCCAAAATTACTTGGAGCAGTAGTTTTTTGACGCCACCACGTAGTAACGTAGTAATCTATTTATGTATGAACCACTTGAGCGGACAGTGAGACTAAATGTTTTTTTAAATAACCCATAGAGCGTGAACTATCAACTATGACTATATGCGTAATATTTATAAGACCAGATCTGTCACAATTTTCGACGATCGCTGGACTGCTTAACTGAAAAGCATTTTGGTTCGGTGTAGTATGCACTGGAAATATTGTATTTAAGATTGAACACTTTACGGTATATAATATTAAGTAAGTCACCATTTAATTTAAGTCTGCACTATTTATCAATGAAGCGCGTACTACTGTACATGAAATGAAAACTTTTCATTGAAAAGGTTAACGTTAGAGGTTGTCTTTGTCTTTTAATGCCACCGAACAATATAACGATCAAGGATGATTGAATTGGATTATTATATGTATTTACACATAAACCTGGTTAAAGATTTGTCGTTATAATTCTAAATCAAATTACAAAATATAAACACATTTTACATAATACCTTAAAATTATTTAATTGTTAATATCTACACAACTTATACACAAACACAAAATGTAATAATACATACGTATAAACATCAAGTTTACAGACACCCACAATCACACCTCACACTACACACACCGACAAGGTATTGGGAATTAGAAAAATTAATTTTGAATTTATAATGTTTCAGGAAAAGGACCTTCCAACAGTTACGGGCCCCCCAAGGTGAAATATGACGCCGTATTTTATGTGGAACCGGAGATGAATCGCACTTTCAATAAAACAAAATAAAATGATATTTTTATTTAACGTTGTTTTATACAAGTGATTAAATCTAATGAATTAAAATTTAATTGTAAATATTCTAGCCTTCTTATGGGCCTCCGAAGCCAAGCTATGGGCCACCAAAGTATGGACCCCCAAAGCCTAGTTACGGGCCACCAAGCAGCGAATACGGGCCGCCAAGCAGCGGTTACGGGAGCGCCACCTCCGTTTCCAGCAGCTTCAGCGGCGGTGGATTCGGCAAAGGCTCCGGCGGCAGCAGTTACCACCCTGGTAGCTCTGGTGGCAACTCTGGTTTCATCGTCATTTCTCCTGTAGGCGGTTCCGGGTATCAGCAGCCTCATAGCTCCTACTCCGTCCCGTCTTCAAGTTATTCAAAACCCACCGGATCTTCCAACAACTATGCCCCTCCCCCTCCAAGTTACACAGGCCCAGCGCCCAGTTATGCTCCACCCAGCAACTCCTACGGCGGCCCTCCTCCAGCGTCTTCCTATGGGTCACCTCCATCTTCTTCATATGGAAGCCCCAGCGGGGGTAGCTCAGGTAGGCTCATTTCTTCACAATATCCCTTTGCTGTCCCTCGCTTTGGAGCACTGAATGGTGACGGTAACACTGCGCAGTACCAGTCTAGTACGTCACCAAGCGCTCCACCCGCATTTATTTACTTTAATAATAACAATCAAAACAAAATTAATGCACTCCCCGAATCCCAGCATGCTCCTTCAGATAATTCTGATAATCTGGCTTTATTAGCACCAGCACCTTCTTTCGGTGGCTCACAAGACAGCTACTCTGCACCCCAGCTTTCTCAGTACTCTGTGCCATCGCAGGAGCAGCAATACAGCGCTCCCCAACCGGATGTCGCTTATAAAGCTCCGCAGGAATCCCAGTCTCAGTACAATGCTCCGGCATCGGAGTATCAGCGACCCCAACCCCAGCAAGAATACAATGCTCCATCAGTTGCTCCACAGGTCGAGTATTCTCTAGTGGAGCAGCCTCAGCCTCAGTACAATGCACCTCAGCAGCAATACTCAAACCCCGTAGAAAGCTATTCTGCACCGCAGCTCAACTCCCAGAATGACTTTTCTTCGTCATCTGGCGCTTATAATATTCAACCCGCGATAGAGATTTCCTCCGGCACTTACACATCTCAACAGCCTGTTGAGCAGTCGCTTAGTCAGTCATATCACCCAGGTAAACGAAGCTCCCGTGAGCGAGTTGACAAAATTCATGATGATGACCTTAATGTTGTTGCTACCACTGTGTCCACCACCTACACAGCTTCCCCTACTAAACGCTCTAAAAAGTCTCATTCTCGTACTAACACTTCACCCAAACGCCTTGTTAACAGTCATTCCGCCTATAACAAAAATCGGCATCACCGCCGACGCCAACACAGTAGTCGAAAAACTAACAATAGCAAAAAATTCCTGGTCCCTTCTTCCACGCCTGCTTCACCTTCCAGAGACATGACTGCACCTCCACCTCCCCATTCCAATTCTCCCACAGCCAGTCCATCAACGCGTGTTGAAAATGTCATTCCCGTTCTAATGTCCACACCTTCCACAATCATGCACAGTGAGAGTAAATTTCCCAGTTACATGGCCATTTCCAAACGTCCTAACCATGACCATGATCACAGAAAAAGCCAAGTTTATCACGATGATAACTTCGCCGTGGAGCAACATTCTCCCACTGGCGTTAGTGTTCCGATTGCTCCCTTGCACCCATCTCCAATGCCACATCCGCACCCACACCCACATCCTCATCCGCATTCTCGCCCTCGTCCAAATGGACCTCCCGCTACTCTCAAACACCGCCTGAAACTCACGCTTCACGCTCAAGCCATGTTCCTTCCTCCAGTACACAAGCCCCTCCGCCGTCGAGTTCCACCTCCACCCAGACCCCATCCCCCTCATCCTCCTACTAACCGCAAGAATACGCTCTTAGGTTCATTTTTTAAACCGAGACTCTTTCTCCCTGCTCGGCACCACCGTCGCCGACTCCATAAGCATATTCGAATTAGTAATAGCAATATAATTACCAAGAACTTAATAAAAACTCGCCTCTCACCTCTCGGTTCATTAGCTCAACCTACTGAGCACATTAGCGCAGCTCAATACAATGGCGGTAGCGGGGACGACCGACCTGCACTTGGTTACGAGACACCTGACCAGGTCGGCACGAAAGACGTTTTCAGCGTGTACTCAGCTCTGAAGCTTCGTGGACAAAACAAAGGCTCGTACCTGCTGCCGCAACTACCACATTTAACCGGACCGCAACAGACAGGAAACCGGCCTGACAATTACAATTCTCCTCAGCCAGAATATGGCGCTCCTTTACAAGACCCGTTCTCCTCCTCCTTTGTAGAAACTTCTCCCATGAGCCCAACTCAGTCATACGAAAGCAATGTTAACAGTAACTCTGTAGGGCCTTCTCAAATCTCTTTCATTTCCCATAATCAAGTTATCGATCACAGTAATCAGCAATCTTACAATAATGATAATAATAATCAAGGACCAACCGGTGGAACAGGTTTGAGCGGTGGGTCCGTCTTGTTCAATTCAGAGGTAAATTATCAGCAACAGCCTAGTTTCCAGTACACTCAAGAGCAGTCGATTGAGCAGGCTCAGCCTTCCATTCAACCTTCTCCTTTGCCAACGTTTTCTGGAAGTTGCTGCTCCGCCTTCTTGAGAAACTCTCAACCAGTGCCAAATAACGTAGCTCTTGAGACTGAGTATGGGCAGCCCAGTAATCTTGTAAATGCAAATAGTGACCCTTATGCCACCTCCTCACAAAACTTGCATCCTGTGTATAGACGACCTTCCTCTCCGAACCCCACCTCGACCACTTCCACACCTGCACAGTCCGGAGACAGTAATGAGGCCGACGCGACCACCACACAAGGCAAGTTGCACCATCACAATTTTCACCACGAGGAAGTTCTAAGAGCAGAGAGTAGCCATAAGAAAGAGAGTAATAATCATAATCGAATGAGAAAAGGTAATCGCGGTCAGGTAGACTCGAGTCAGCAGCATGTAGTTAGCAGCAGCAGTAGTAATGACAGTAGCGATGAAGACAATGTGTCCGAATTTGAGCGCTTCACTGGTAGTGCCAGTACAACGTTGCCACCCCCGAGCTACCTAGTTAGAAGCAGTAGTAAAAATATCGTGACCTCCACCTATTTCCCTCCAACAACCTTCCTTCCTTCCCCAGACGATGACATGCTTGTCGCTAGCTCGACAACGACCCCCACCAGTCCTGTGTTAATGTCGCCTCCACCTCCACCTGCTATTGTAGTGATTCCCGCACGATCTACGATGAGACCTCCGCACCGACGAAGGGTGCATCCTGTGACAATTCGACCTCTTGGAAAAAGTTATCTCTGGGCTGGCAAAACCAAGAGAAAGGACACAAAATTTATTACGAGACCTGAGCAAATCAAACCGTACATTCCAAAAATGGGGAATGAAGGTAGCAAAGAGAAAGAGACTGACATGACCAACGTTAACAGGGCTCAAGCGACACAGAATAAAAACGTTAGTAGAGGGTTTGCGAAACCAACTGTATTTAGTCCATTGAAGAAAGGGTTTGACCTGAGCACGACAAGAAACCCGGTTAGAATGTTTTACGAGCATTCAACAACCTACGTTAAAAATAATGACGGACATGAAAAACCGACGAGAAGGTTGCCCGATTCGTATTTCACTTCACGAACGACGAGAACGACTAGTACAACATCGACCACTTCCACGAGTACAACTCCAGAACCGGAAGCAGCGGCTTCTGATTTGATAGAAGACGACGATGACGGAGAATTGGTAGAAACAATTAACGACGACATTTTGTCGGACGAAGAGAATCTAGATGAGTTTGGTGATGACGAGCAAGAGCAGGAGGTAGATGAGGAGCTAGAGCAATATAATGAGAATGAGGATGATCAGGTTCATGAGGAGCAGAGTGACAGTGACAATAAAGATTTGAATGATGCTATTGTAAAGCAAATTAACAAAGACTCTGATCGAGTTGAAACGACTTTGAATAATAATGAAAGCGACTACGAAATTAATACTAGTGACGAGCACCTAGTTTTAGAAACTGACCACAATCATCTAAACGGTACATCTAACGGCGCCACGGAATATGGCGAGTACGACAGTGTGAACAAAGAGGGTGCACTTAATGATAGTAATGACGATAAGAACAGTAACGAGCTACTAATAGCCAACGCTTCCACTGACACAGATGAGGCAGTTACAACACCTCAAACTGCGACTTCCGCTGAGGACATACCTAACAATAGTAACTATAATAGTGACGAAGAGGTTAACAAACCATTGTACGGGCCAAATGGTCGCCGACGACGAATTAAGCTTTCCAACAGACCCACTGTTCCCCAAGGGGGTTCCAGTGATGATGAGCTCGATGCTATAAATGCTTCCAATGCTAATAATAATAACGATGATGATGGTGATATTGGTGATGAAGTAAGTGCCACAGCTACCACTGCTAACACGGCTTCTGGGGAAAGTAGTACTAATGATTTCGGTGATAGTAACAATAACAATAACGCCGACACTAACAGATTGTCTTCCACTGAAACCGAAACTAATGACGATAATTATAATGAAAATGAATACGACAAAAATAACAGACCTACAACGAAGGCCCCCACGGTAATAGAATCCACTTCCGTAAGACCACCGACATTCCGACCCCAAATGTTCCGCAGAAGACCGGGCGGTCCAACATTCAGAATTGTGACTATTCCGACTGCCAAGCCGAAACCAAAAGTTCTGCAGCCATGGGTGGTATTTCCAGGAATCACTTCTACAACCCCGAAAACAACGACAACAACCAGCACAACGCCAGTGCCACCCCCTCCACAACCAAAGTACACTATGACATTCGGAGGACGCACATTCAGCCCTTTTGATTTGACCACACAAAGAAACTCAAACACAACCTCGGCAGCAACAATCAAGGCAATTGCAATGAAACACAAACCCAGCAATAAACCATCCCTCAGCGATATTCTGAAAAAGAAAAGAAAAGAGTTTCGATTTCCACGTTCCACCACAACACCACCTCCCACGTCGCCCAAACCTGTTGTAATCTACGTCCACACTTCAACAGTTTCAGATAATTCGTATAAAGTGGAGCCTCTCCATTTTGTCCAATACACCACACCCATGCCCCAAGAAACGCAGATTGTGTCACCTAGTCCGGAAGCCGCACCCACATCCACCTCCACTTCCACCAGAGGACCAAACAGAAAGAGCGATTCCAAATTGGACAATGAAGAAAATTATTATGAAGATACGACAACGGTGCAGCCTACCAGCACCACTACTACAACGGGAACCACAAGACGCTCCACCTCCACTTCGACAACCACAACAGTGGTAACAACAACGACCCCGCCTCCAACCTCAACGTCTTCAAGATTTACCACAACAACGACTACAAAACCGATTTACTCCGTCTCGTATGGCCCCTTAGGTTCAGAGGAGGAAGACACCGCGGATGGTGACGCGGCTACATTTGCAAATGCAGATTTATACATTCCGATCGAGAAATCTTTGGAAGACGCTGGAGATAACAATGGAAGTAGTAGCCTGGAGTTTACTACGGATGCCCCCAACTGGGAACCAAAGTACGGGTTTAAACTCTATTTGAAAAAGAAGGGGGACAGTGAAGAACGAAGACATCCAACAAGACAGCAACTCGTCATTGACAAAGAGAGGAGCATGACTCTGGCCATGCTCCGAAATCAACACGGTCTCAACACCTCCCAACAAGGAGACCCACCAGACGTTAAATACTTGTTCTCAGCTGAGACAACTCAAGCCGCTTCTTACGCCATTGATTCCCTGGAGGAGGAAAAAGACGAGGAGGAAGAATTAGAAGACGAATTTGTCACGAGATCCCGGCAAAATCGACAAATGAAGGAAAAACGACGGAGGTTGAGACGACTCCGAACATTGAACGGAATGCCAACCGCTGCTCCACTCCGTGTACCTGGAATGCGACAGTCTTTGGTTATTGTATCTCCTGTTTACAAAAATTCCACACAAAATACGACTAAAAAGGCAGTTATAATAGTTGCAAAACCTGTAGAAAATACGAACCCAAAGAATCTCCCCGATAATATTCCGCTTGCCAGTCAGAGACGTTCCAAGAACTTACCGTTTCACAACCGAACTGTAATATCAAACCACAATGTTGCACATAATGCAACCAGTAAAGAAATGGGAAGCATGCCAGCGAATTTCCTGGCTGCGAAGAAAGCTCAAAAATACACGCAGACGGCTTTCTTCAATGCGACAGCAGTACAAAAGACAATATCGACCAGCAGTTCGAGTAGCGTG
Source organism: Cyphoderus albinus (assembly GCA_021029165.1). Lineage (NCBI taxonomy): Eukaryota > Metazoa > Arthropoda > Collembola > Entomobryomorpha > Paronellidae > Cyphoderus > Cyphoderus albinus. Next base: position 16,406 of record VYYJ01001253.1, on the reverse strand, counting down.
ACCACCTCCAATAGTAATAATAGTAATAATAACGACAAACCCAGGAATAAGGTGAAACAGCTCATTTTACATGACGCTCACGAAGTGAGACGAAAAAATAGAGTAAGACTGATTAAAGACAGAGTGCAGCAGTTGATTCATCAAAAGTCAACTGCAGAGCAAAATTAACCCTTTAACATAAATAATTAGATTCAAAGATTGGGAGACATTTCCAGTTTTGAAAATCAGACAGAGGCTGACCATTTAAAATCCAATGTTGTTCCAGGATTGGAAATGTGGGCAATGAAATTGGAAACAAAACATGGTTTACTGTCTTAAATGTAGAAAAGACTGAGTACGAAGTGGATTAAAGAATTTCCTTCGTGGCCACAAGTGTGTTCACAATAGAGCTGGACTGACATGGTATGGTACCCCAAGTGACACTTTTGCACTCGCTGATGCACACCCGCTTCCATAAAGCACATTTCCCCTACAAATGCAACTGCACTTCCATGCTTTGAAGCACTCATCTGGAGCTATGGACACTCACCAGCACCACGATGCACCAACGTGATTCGAAAGAGATGAATGGATTCGAGAAGTCGTAATTCTGGTTAAAACTTGGTTACAATTTTCAAATCAACAGACCCCAAGCAGCAACCTCGGCTTTCCGCGAACAACCCTGCCGCTGTGGGTCACTTACATTCGGAAAATGCACAAACCCCCTTACCACCACTGTCGCCGGATACTCCACCGCCACCCCAACATTATTTGCCCCCACCACAGGATCTCAATTACAGACCGGAAGGGAACCATGACCATGACCATGGGAATCCCCACCACACAGACCATGTCCCAGAAGGATATGAACATTTGAGACGACTTGACTCTGCTGACAAAGGGGACCAGAAAGGGGCGGATACCAAAATTGACGTAGCCGTATCAAATAGTACTGTGACAGTTGCGCCAGAAAAGAAATCTGAACAAAGTGAAGTGAAGAACAATATCAAACGCAGAGCGGATTTTCTCGATGACCTACTCACTTCACTAACTGACAATGAACTAGATCTTGAAGAAAATTAAAACATTTTCAATTCTTCCTTTCGTCTTTCTTTTTTCTTTTTACACAATCCGAAAGAAATTTAGAGATAGATAAAAGTTTTTTTAAAATGAAAATGTTTTTTTTTTTACTTTTACTTCATTTTACTTGTTTGGACTTGATACATATCTGCGTATGCTTTAAAGAATCTTACGCTACTAATTAACAATTATTACAATAACAATAACTCTGACAAATTAACATTGATTTTTACTTTTTTTGCAAATGACTAATATATTGACATTCTTTTTTTGTTGCAAGACTGCTGTAGTTTTAAATGTCTTTAGGATTTAGAAAAATGATTCTATTAATTTTATAAAGGTAAGGATTAACGCTTTTTACTAATTCAATAGTTATTAAAAGCTTCATTGTACAAAGGTATTTATAATTGATAAATAATTATATTTTATACAAAACGCGCCTTAGTCCAGTCCTTAATTTCTGCTTTCAATTGGTTTTTGTTTTCTTGAAGTAGCTTTCGTGTTTGTCCCCCACTAACAAAACTGAATTATCATTATCATTCATTAGTGTATTCTCATTTGTCAATTTCGTTTTGTATTGTGTAACAAGTCATTTATTCATTGAGCCATTTGAACACAAAACAACATTGAAAACTTTTCTTCGCGTGGAGGTTGCATTTGTGTAGCAGGTCATTTGCCCACGTGGAGAAAAGATAAAAAACCAGAATTCCTAATCCGAACGAACGAGCCATTTTGTCACTTTTGCTAGTTTCATTTTTTGACAAACAATAAATATCTTTGATTAGTATGCTCCGCTGACAAAATACCTAAGCAAACAATAACCTCCACATTACTGTGGTCAGTGAGTCAGTGGTTACCATTAGGAGTGAGTAATTGTTAAAAGTATAGCGGTTAGACGAGGCAGAGATGAAGAAAGACAGCAAAATAACAAATATCGATCGTATTAAGACTTGTTAATGTGGAAAAAAACATTTCATTATGAAAGCTCCATGCAGTCACACTCAGTGCACTCCCTTCTTACGCAAAAGATTAAAGTGAAACACAACACAGCCCTTGAAAAATTCGATTGGTTACGCAGAAATCAATAACGACTTTAAAAAATGAGGCACATAACCGGCATAACCTGGCCCGTTCTCGTGTCATCATTTGCATATTCATTACAGTAACAAGATACAAATAAACACATTGTTAAACAATTTTTATTGCTATATTAGATATTATAGATTTTTAACGGCAAACTTACCATCAGATATCAGAATTTGTCTGCTGATATGAACTGAGTAAATGCAATTAAAGTAGTCATAATCATAATCATATAAAATTGGTTGTCATTACTTGTGGAGATATGCATGACACAACCTTTTAGACAAATGCTGAGTTCTCTCTCCTCAATTAATAAAAATCTTCACGTTATATTTTGTTACATATTAATAGGCAGTCATTAAAATGTACATTTTCTTGCGAACCAATGTAAGCAGCAGGGTGTGATTGCTACCGATATTTTTCGAAAGTCCAATTTCATCAGTCAAACATTCATATCAAATCACATCAGTGAAGTCAACTTTATTTATTATTGTAAACATTTTTTTCTTTGATCATGATGACGATGATGAAGTGAAAGTGACAAATCAGAGGGGAGACAAAGACACACTTAGCATTCAGCCGTCACAAAGTACACAGAGCAAGTGCCTTTTTTTAACTAGCAACTTTAGTGCAGACAACAGAACAGCAACTGCTATCTTTTTTGTAATAAAAAGGTCTTTCATGTCTTCTAATAACGCACTTGTTGTACCACGCTGGCGCTGTTGCTGCCCTTCGATAACAAACATGGTTATCATATCATGTTGCCACTTTATTATAGGTCTGGCTGGCGGTGCACCAAATACTACAATCACTTCACTTCTCAAAAATGAATAGTCAAAAGGCGTACTGAATGCAGGCGCTTGCCTTTTTTCCACCTCGTTTTCATTTTCATTTTATCTTTACAAAAACTATAAAACAAAATAGCAGATTTTTAAAATGATTTTGTTTTTACTGCCAACCTCTTAATAGCTGATTTTTGATGATAAATGGTCTTTATGTTACAGCCTTATTTTTTAGTCAGTCTACGATTGAGATAAACGCGATTGATGATTGATAGCAAATAAAGAGTTTGCATACCGCTCGTTCGTGCAACATGCCTCAGTTTAGGAAAACTTATATAATCCCCTCGTTATATCATCATTATTATGATTGATAACCGTCAAATATCTGTTTGATAAGTGACTTATGATTGAAGTACGATAGAAAAAAGTAACTAGCATGAGATACACTTCATCATAGTCACAAAGGTAGTTGTAGTTTCATTCGAAAGAGTTGAAAATTAGTGAATTGAGTATTAATGAGTTAAGAAAGCAGTTTTGCTTGAGAATTGTTTTAAGAAAGGCGGACGCAAGAAATGCACCACTCCTAAAATAGAAGAATCGCCAAAAAAGTAGTTCTAGCTCATCAAGAAATCATATTAAAATTTTTGACGTTGCAATTTAAATCAATGCATTTTTAGAAATGCAAATGAAATGATAGTGCACTTTTCATTATAAATATTTTAATAGATGCGCAGCACCGCATGAGCATTCTTTTAATCATAATTATATTATTTTCTCTTTTGAATAATTCTGCCATAGTTTACAAGTTACGTTACGTTGTTAATTTTATGAGTTTTATTCTAATCTGGATGACCTTTATATTTTTGCAGGATATTCATCGTAATCTCGTAGAATATTTTTGTGTACATACAAAGAGAAAATAGTTACTACTCCTTTCCTCGTGAAGAAGAAGATGAAACTAGCTACGTAATAATGACGCGTCGCAACAGCAGCCAGCCTGATCTGATCACCATTGTCTTCATTTCATACAGATACAACGTGTTGACGTGAAGAAGGAATTTCATTCTTCGATACAAGTTTTTTCTTCAATTTCGATTTGGAGAGGAAGCAGAAAGAAAAAGAGGAGGAAGATGAGGAAATGAAGAAGACAAGTGGCTGCGCTTGCTGTCGTTCAAAATATCTATAAAAATGTCAAGAATCTGGAAAAATATTATATAATTATATTGTATAACTTGCTATATTATTTTTATTATAATTAATATTATTGTGTCAAGTGATGTAAGCGAGAAGAGAGAAGAAGATGCATGTCATAATTTTTGAATGAACGTGTTCATTCCGCTGTCAATTCTTTGGTGAATGTTTGTTTGCCTGAAGATGATCTGATGATTTGATGCTTACATGTGCGACTAATGTATTTTTTATATTTTTACGATCTTTTTTTGGTCAACTGTTGTGAGAGTGAAAGAGGAAACGCGAATGAACGAATGGAAAAGCTTAATTAATGAAACTTGTGCTAAATATTCAAATTGTACACACACGTAATGTGTTTACTACTATTTATGCAATGCAGCAAACGTAAAGTATCATTTTTTGTTGAAATGTTGCCAGTCAAGGAAATTTTTAAAACTTTAATAGCAAAAAAAAATCTTATTTACTGTTTAATGGTTGAATATTGGCTGTGAGTGAGGAAGGATGTTTGATACTTTTTAATTTTTACTATAATAGCACTAATGTAATAATGATCATGATCTATCATGATTCCTGTTTTGTTCAGCCGGTGCATTGAATATAATTATTTTTTGGAGAGCTTCTCAATATTTTATACAATATTTTATATTATTTTATTGTTTTCACTTACTTTATGTATCACTTGTTTTTTGGCTCATTAAGAATGACTGTAAGTGTGAATGCGGAATTTATTATTTTTGACAAAGAAAAAATATCGGTGCTCCCTTTTTATATTTCTGGCTCTTCCAAAATGTGACTGCTTAAACGAAAGGGTGAATGTGTCATTTATTCAGATTCAGAGAGGCTACTTTATTTGAAAATGGATTATATTTTATTTCCGGACACTGTCAATTTGCGTATGTATACTAAATGTTGTATGTTCTTGTCATGTTTGTTAATTATGTTCCTTAATTACTTACTTAGAGCAGTTATAACAATATATTGTTAAAATTGAAATATTATACATAATTGTGCAATGCAATATTATTTTTCTGATACATTTTTGTAAATAATTATAATTCGTAGTAGATATTTTAGCATTCTCTCTTCCAACATCCTACACATAACACAAAGTACATGACTGCTGTAATTCAAGCGATGAAATGAAGCTTTCAATTTAATCATTATTAATTTTATTTCAATAAATAAATAAAATAAACTCTGTCTTTAAACTCCATTTTAAAGTTATTCATTTCGTCAATGTTTAATGCATAATCAATCATTATTTTCGCTGTTGTTGTTGAACAATTTTGTTTACAAAATTCAATAAGAGAAATCAATCAATCAATTTTTTGGAGCAACAGGAATAACTTTTTTGCGGAAATCGTAAACGAAGCTCCACCTCCAAAACTTTGCAGGTGCCAGATTGAATCGGATTAAAAGTGTTACTTCATAGCAATTCTGTTTTTACCATTTTTTCCCTGAACGTCCTACCAAATTTATTTAATGATCCATTAAATACTACCTCCTCTATTAGGCGACACTTATTCGTAAATTGAACCTGTTCCTATCATATTACCTACCTACATTTTGTCTTACTGATTTGCATAAATTTCTCGTTACACCTTGTATATTGAACATCCTTTCAAATATTTGCATATACGAAAACAATGACGAGCGATGTTTACTCCGCAAGACAATTGACAGTTATCAAAAACGTGTTAACCATACATAACTTTTCACGCACTTTATAAGCACGTATAATTTTACCATGCTCAAATTCGGCCACTTTTACTCATTCAAATTGCTGAATAATTTCCCAAAATCATAGGCTTTAATGCTATTAAAGGCTCTTTGATCTTGACAGTAGTCCCACAACACTTGACTTATTGCGCACAAGTCACGATGATGACACAATGACCGGTGATGCATTGTCGAATCTTAAGCTGTAAGCGTAGGAAACTGTTTTTCCTTACCTCTATAACTTATATTCGATGATATAGCTACCATTCGGGGGCTGCTGTAATCAAGTTCATAGTTCACACTTCCTTTTTCGAAAAATGGAAAAGCAATTTCCGTTAGCTTCTTCCTACCAAAGAAAGAAATCTGTAAACAACATTCATTTTCATTAATTTTATGTTAAAAATTACCATTTTCAAATATTGCAACAGTTTGAAAAAACATGTTTGCACTGTTCCGCCTAGAATTTAATGATCAGTAGATTTTTGCATAACCACCACTTATTAAACGTTACACACGTTGATGCTGTTACTTGTTACATCGGCCAATTTCCTTACATATTTTTTACGAACGGATATTACCTCACAGACATTACGTATTGTTTCAAAATCGAAAGTTATCGAAACAGAGTTTGGCTGGCGTGGGTAGGTATAATATTAAATAATTAGTCTACCTTTACTACGAAAAAGTTTTTCAGATGATCATCCTCCTATTCAAGACATCAATCATCTAACAGAGTTCAGTGTCTATGGGTTAATCCTGTTTTCTTACATTTGCTTTGAGCGATTCTCTCTTCTGGTTATGCCGGTGCGTCGATGTGGAATATGTGGATGCCTCTCCTCTTGTGGGGTAAGGCCATGCAATCGTGCTGGTGCTGCTGTGGACAAGAAGGTTACAGGTTACAAGCAAAATCGTTCATTAGCAATAATGGTTAGTTTTGTAGTTTGTTAAGATAGTTCAACTTCTGTATGCCCTGTAGGCAGGATTACAGTTTAGAAAACATGGATAATTATATTAATTGAGCAGAGACAAATTAAACAATTTTATTTTTCACAAGGAAGTAAGGAAATCATTAATAAAATGGACTTTATGTGAATTGATAATTTAAAAGAAAATATTCATGAATGCAACTTAAGATTACAAGATACAAGTAGAAGGTAGGTAAAGCAAATAATTACGAAATGGAGCATTATTACGTTATATCTGAGCCATCCTCCTGCCAGCAAATTACCACTCTTAAAAGCTAGCCATAAAACGAAATTGTCATGTAACAGAAGAATGGAACAATGCGACTTTTATTGCGCCTACTCATTGACTTGTCACGAGAAACGGAAATGCTCATTATTGACTTTACATATTTTTTGAAAGGCACAGAGGCATGTTCATTTCAGCTGAACAAAATTGTCAGAAATTACGGAAAGTATCATTAAATCATCGTCAAATTAACAGAAAATGTTTCGTTGTTATTTAATTAATTACCCTTTATTATTATTTTTATTTTGCCTTCGACTGCCCTTTCGTCGAGTGCTTTCCTTAGATAATAATAACTTTATTACTCTAAAGGTGCTTTCTAAGTAAACCTCAAATCAGCAAAATGTCTGCCTAATTGAGTGATGCAACACAACAATAGATTTTGTAAATACTTTTCATTAATAAAACTAATTGTTACTTTACTCCATACTATTACTACTACTTACTTGAAAGCATCAACTAAAGTAACAAAGTGTATCCTTACAGATGTTGTATAATGGATTATCTATTTCGAACAAAATTTCTTTGACTGATTACTTTACAATGTTATTTTATGAGAACGCAAGCTTGTCCATTTTAGAGTTAAACCACTTTTTCTATCTTCAAGGACAATTTTCAGAACATTTACAAAAAGTACATTTTAGGAACTAGAAGAAACAATTAAAATTCTCAATTATTTCATTATTTCTCAACACGTTGCATTATTATTATTCACGCGCCGGATAAAATACTACGGTTATTCAACTTCGTCAATAACAAATTCTACAAAATTACATGACTGTCAGTGTAATTTCTGGGGTTTAAAAGTTTTCTTTACTCTCTATTTCCTATATGGGTCAAGGGAAGCTGTGTAATGAACCACAATATAAAGCACAAGTTTTTGTTTATTTTCAAAGCTCAAGTTTTCGTGTGTCATTACCGTCGAAAACTCAAGGCTTATCTCTCTTATCCGCTATTTTATCGGATTTAAATCCGTCTAAGCATGAGAAAAATCCAAAGCAGACTGAAATATTCTCATACATTTTTCCCTTTATTTTCGAACAACTTTTGACTCTGAACTTTTCCTTTTGGTAGTACGACATAGCTACAATTATTTTATTATTAATTTTATTAATCAAACCACCGCAGTGAAAATTAATGCAACCCTTCTGCACTGAAGATAAAAATGTCGTACCTATTTAGTTTTACTATAACTATATTCTATTATATTTTAGTATTTTATACTAAATATTAGAAAGAAAAGTAGTGATTTCATTCGAGGAAAAAAGAAGCAGCTTGACAACTCTTGTTGCACGTTCCTACTTTTTAGATGCATTTCTTTTACAAAATTTTCCTCCGCGTAATATCGCATTACAATTCTATCATAAAATTGCATTTTGTTTTGTCTTCTGCCACACGCTATCATTTTGCAGTTTGGCACATCATTTTGTTTGCGGTGGTTGCTCTTATAACTGTTAAATGCTCAGAGCTCACTTACCATTAGTCACTCAACTCATCATTGCCCTATGAAAACAGAATTTTGTTCGATTAATGCCAACAAAAACGACAAATCTCTCATAATCTTGTAACTTATAATCAAAATACCTACCATGAATCCACAAACAGTTCAAAGAACTACGATGCTAGTGGTACTTTTCCCTATGATAATAATGGTAAAATGGTAATGGTAATATCCCAACATTAAAAAAATGGTCATAATACTTCTTTAGTAACTTCTTCAGTCAAACGTTCTTGTCCAACTACTGATCCACTAAAACTAAAACCAACAATGTCATTTCTTTCTCAAGTAAACAATGCAATGTGTACCTAATAACTACCACATATATTTTATTTAAATGATATTATTATGCTGTTCATCTTCAGCTTCAACCTCATCATAGGCCTGAATTAGTACAAAAAATATTCAATATGCCTTTAAAAAGACTAGCGACTAGCGAATTTTGCTTTGCCAAGCAATAAAGATAAAAACTCAAATAAAAAACCTAACCACGAAGAAGCAGCGTCTATTGACATCTGAAATTGTCCTCAGTTCAAGCAAAAGGTTATTGTGGTTTAAGTTGTAAAAAGATGAATAATAAAATCTACTGCTTACGCTACTAAAAGCAGCGCCAACGGATAACGTACACAAAAAATAGTTTACCTTTTCAAGTTTTTTTAACTGCAACTTTATTTGTGCGTATTTGCTACTACTATCACAATTATACTACGTGACAAACCTGGGTAGGAAATTGTGCACGCATATTAAGCACATGCACTTTGTACCAGTGGTCATCATCGTGATAAGCTCCATTCTTTCCTGCTTCACATCGTATTATGCTTATTAGGTACTGAAGGGTTAAGTTGTGCAAAATCGCTAAAGTTTTATCAAGTGACCCTTCGTTACTCACATTTAAGTGGCCTGGGGGTTCGATGATTACGATGAAAGAGATGATGAGTGGAGTGGAACGACGATGACCGGTGATATGATGTGATTCTAGTCTAGAATGCACCATGAGAATCTAAGCCGACAACGACAAGAAGATAAGCTCTAGTAGCGAGGAGCACTACCGGCATGAAAACACTTTATTTTATTTTGCAAGTGCGTGTGCACGACTAAACTAAAACTAAAAGTAAAAATGAATGAAAAGGAATGAGTGACTGACGGATAAGGTGCATGAAATGCATGATGATAAGAAGAGGGAGTGAGTGCGCTTTGCTATAACGAAAACGCAATTCGAACAAACACTGAATGAACAACATGAGAAATGGTGGCGATGATGATGATGATGACGCCTCACATTTGTGGTATGGATGGATGTTTTAAAGAAAATGATAAAAAATGCAGTTGACTATTGACTTGGCGTTGCTGCAAGTAAAGCAAACTTTGTAATGAAGATAGTGAAAGTGAATAACCAATTTTTTCTTCGTTTTGTAGATGCACACCAGCTACTAGACAAACATTAGGAAAAACATTCTCTATTTCCCTTGCGCTCACAATTATGTATGATCATTTTTATTGTTAGTTACTCCATTTTGAAATAATGTATGTTCAAAAGTGTGAGTCGAATTTGCCACTTCCGAGTGTATAAGAAGTACAAAGTGATCTATGCCTTAGCTCAGTACTGTCGTCATCTTCGAAGAGGGAGCAGAGCAAAAGGGCAAAGGAAACATTCAATGAACAACAACCGTTACATTCCACTCTGCGATGCTGAATAATGTGTGAGAAGTGAATATCATTAAAAATATTTGTCAATGAGTCGATTTGTGGATCAGTTCAGTTCTGTCGCCATACTTTACGTTATGTGAAATATTGTACGTGACAAAAACTGTTTGGATAAAACTTCGGTGAAAATTTCCAGTGGACAGTGTAAACCTGATTCGTAGGTGTGACAGTATAATAAAAATTGAAAACACAAGTATCCATATAAATCTGATGACATCTTTACCGAAGGATTTCGTCTGAATTCTTAAACTGCCCCAGTCCCTCGATTAACATTCAATATCCCAGCTACACGGAATTAGCAGAAGATGGTAAGCCAAAATTATTTTTGTAGAGCCAACAAAATTTTTTTAGCATTGTCTGCTTTTTTGTGAAAATTTTCATTCATTCATAATTAGATTCTTATGAAAAGTTTTCGAACGGTAAAATAGCGGAATGCAAAGCTGAAAGTGTCCTACTTTGTTAAATGACCTCTGAAGGAAAACAAACAAATAGAATAGAATAGAATAAACTTTATTGTTTACAGACTTCATTAACATAAGCATTTTTGTAATATAATGAAATTCAGCAAAGCAGTTACATTATCATAATTTTTCAAGATCACGCTATGGCGTTATCGTTCACTAAAAACATAAAATGTCTCATACGTCATAAGGAGTTAGTGAAAACTAAAAACGGCACTAATGACACCTTTTCACATTCCTCACAGCTTAAGGTAGCTACGGCCGTGTGTGCCGTTCTTGTGACGGTGGCGCAAGCACAATCTCCTTACTTTAGCTTCAGTGGAGGTGGACCAGAAGGCCCATCCTCCTCATCTCCCTTCAGCATTGGAGGTGGTGGTGGTCCATCTTCATCATCTCCATTTGGAAGTGGAGGCGGAGGCCCACCACCATCCTACTTTGGCAGTCCAAGTGGTGGCCCATCATCGTCATCTCCATTTGGTGGTGGACCATCCAGTAGACCAGGAGGTCGTGGTCCCCCCAGAGGCTTTCCATCATCCGAATTTGGAAAACCACCGCGTCAAAACTCTCCGTCTAAGCTTTTTAGCTGGCTGGGTTCAGCAATGTCAAAGTTCCCCTTGCCAAAAATTCATTATTACTCCCCAAAATCTCCCCAAAAACCATCCTCGCTCTCCTCTGCTGGCCAGAGCTCCTCTCCCTCTTACTTCTCTTCTGGAAGCCCAGGAAGCTTAAACTCCATTTATGAAAGTAGCGCTTCTCCCTTCGGTGGAGGGGACGGATCTGGAGTCACATACGTGAACCCAAGTCAGTCCAATTCTCTCAATCACCCTCCAGTGGTTTATAGGTCACCCTCTGGAGGACCACCTCCTTATCCATCCAGACCCAGTGGCTTTTCGCTTTTTGGCTCCCGGCCTCGTCCATCATTTTCCTCCAGACCACCTCCATCTTATTCCTCCGGTGGACCTCCACCTCAGTCCCTTTCTTCTCCCTTTGGTTCTTCCGGTTCTCTATTTGGGCCTCCACGTTCCCGACCTCAAGGATTAAGGCCACGTCCAGGTGGTTTGGAGGTTTACCCCAGCCAGCAAGTTGCTTATCAGTCACAGTCTCTTAGCCAAAACGACCCCGGTTACGAAGACGCTCTCGGAGGTTTGCAGAATCTTTACGGAGGTCAAAGTATTGGCAAGCCTCAGATCAGTGCTTCCAGTTTTAACCAGCAGCAATTCAGCTACAGTCAACCTCAAGCTCCCAGGACGCCCGAAAACAACTACGGCGCAATGTTCCACAGTATCGAACCTGTGAGCGTGGCACCAATGTATGACATTGGCCAGCAAATGAAACCCTCCTCCGGAGATCAATCTCGTGCCGGAAGTCAAGCAATCCAACAACAACAACAATCAGGAAATATTCACGACACTCCCTTTGTTACTCTTGTGAATCAGTATGCAGCACATGCGGACGCTGCCACCGCGGGTTCTGAACAAATGATGGGTGCCTCTGATCTCCTCTCAGCGGCCACCTCGCAGCAAGCCATTCCCGGTTTACAAGTTTTAGGCCAAGGCATCAATTATGATGGAAACCCAGTCTTCGATATTGTCACGAACGCCGATGCGCCCACATACGATGGACACCCAGTTGATCTGAACAAGCTCATCTCCATGATTGAGCCAGGTGCACAGATTGACACCATGCCCAGTTTCAACGGTGGTGTTGAACCAGAAATGGCGTCTTCGGAGCAGCAAGGTGTGTTCGCCCAAGCACCATCCGCCCTGGAGCTGGAGTCGGACGCGGCGATGGCCGGTATCTTGTCTGGTAACGAAAAAGAGTTTGTGACCGGAAGTCTTATCACTTCCGACAAACTGAAACAAATTATTCAATTTATTGATAGAAATAGCAATAAGCAAAATATTAATCATGAAGGAATGCATGCATCTGAATCAGAGTCTAGGCCGACCGTTGTAAAACTTGACGGAACTAGACTGAGTGACGATGAACTGATTGAGGGGCATTTTGACAAAGAGTTTATCTTGGATGATTTACAGGAAAATGAAAATCAGGACATGGGCAAAGGGTTCATTATAATGGGCATGGGCCCCGATAACGACACTGGGGACGATGACATCCACCACTCTTTCGACATTAACGACCACCACGACACACATTTCAAAGAAGGAATGAACTCTTTTGACAACAATAGTAATAGGAACGATACAGATAAAAATGATTACAATAACGCTTCAACAACAACCACTACTCGTAGTACGCACACGCGATTTGACAGTAGCAATAAACATGACCACACCAACAGCGACCGCGACGACTTGCTAGCTATTATTCAACAGCTAAGAAATAGTGCCGTTATTCATTCACCTAGTTATAGTGCAGTAGTTGAAAATCAGAGCAGAAATAAAACAGTGACGACGATGACGGTAACTTCCACATCTTCTGACAATGTGAGCACTTCCGCGTCACCATCATCATCATCAACCACATCATCGGAAGGAACAAATAAAGAGCAGCATCCTAACCACAACTACGACCCAAATCCAGCTTCCTTCCTCCTCGCCAAGAATCCTGACGAGCATGAGAATGCAAACCCTCTGCTAGCCGACTCTCCTGTTATCAATCCCATTTTTGATTCGGTGCGACCGGGTAAAAGCATACGAATCACTTCTTCAACGGACAGTGATGACAATATGAACAAAGTCACTGGACATAATGCTGACATTGACAACTCTACCTCATCTACCTCATCTCCTATAATCGATGATGATGATGATGACGATGACGCCATGAATGGTGACGACCTGTTTGTTGACGCAGATGGAGACATGGCGGTCTCTGCTAGTCGTAACGTAAAATCTGTCGCGGTCATTGTGACACCGCCGCCTTCCTACGTGAAAATTAAGAATAAGTACAAAAAGGTGATTACACCACTCTCAGCATTGACGTCGACCACACCTCTATCCACTGTGGACCCAGACGCAAGCTCAATTATCGCATCTACCGGCAATATTAGTAATAATAGTAACAGTAGCAGTAACAGTAGTACACGAAGTGTTGTTGATGATGACATTGAAGAAGCTTTCAGTGAAAGTTTAGCTATTAACACGTACGCCAAAGCTAACCACAGTAGAAGTGCTAAGGATAACAGTAATAACAACGGCAGCACACACTCAAAGCTAATCATAGCTCGTCCACCTCCAACTGAACAAGCTGCCAGTTCATTAGAGAGTAGCTCTAACATTAATATTAATAATAATAATAGTAATAGTAATAATAGCAAAATTAGTAATAATAATCACGACTTGGACTTTTACAAGAGTATTAGTACAATTAGTAGAGGAATCGATATGAGTAATCATAGTTATTTTCGAAGTGGCGCTAATGGAACAACCAAGCAGCCTCGTCGATATCCAGTGTACAGGGGAAGAAACACAAATAACAGCAATTAAAAAGCTACAAGCTGAGAATGATGTCGAGTGGAAGAAAAATGAAATGATTAACATTTTACAACTTTACACATTTCTTTATCTACCTGAAAAAAATACAACAATGGATGAGTTTTAATGTTCTTCCTTATTAAAGTTTATTATTAGACTGATTGGACAAATTCCTTCTGACGCATCGTAATCTGAAACATGAAACAGTGACGCAATATCTTATCATTCAACACAATCAATCATTTGTAAGAACTAATGTTTTCTATTAATTCTATTTAAAAGCAGTTAGTTCTTGGTGCGTTCTTTCAATTGAAGAGCTTACGAGACTGATACTGTGTTTCATTCGTTCAAGCCTTAATTAATTGTTTGCACACACATAAATAACCTTATCTTTACTAACAGATACTTTACCGAGCAATATTGTACTTATAAATGAATGATGATGATGATGCAAAAGGGGATTAAATATCATTATTTAATTTACACGTAATATGCCTAAGTAAATATTTTATAGATTTTTGTTTTTATATTATAATCATGATTATATTTTTATAGTAAATCAATACGAAAATCAACGCTAAGGAATAAACTATAATAAAAAGTTTTTTTTTGAAGATGAACAATACGAAATTGTTAAAAATAAATGGCGTATTTGATTTTAATCATACTTAGGTAATTGCCATCCATTTACACTTTACACTATCTGGATTTCAATGGAACCTCCAAATTTTCTCACTTCTTTACTTCATTCAACAGAAAGTTTATAGTTTTTAAGGGAAAGGCCATTTTAGATTTTCTTGTTGGATTACATCTTTCTTGATGTTGATTGTATTACCACGTTTCTTGTCTTCTTCGAAGGGAGCCACTGAAGAATGATTGGCGTTTCGTGCTTAACATGAGAAGAAGATGAATAAAATGTAAAAATAAAGGAGAAAATAATTATAATGACGCTATGATTGCTGATGCTGGTTAGACTGTGCCGTACTGCTGCTAGATGATCTGCTTTTCTAGCGAATTATTATTTACGTTCTTTGCTCTTATTTCAAGTTAATAAAGAGGAAAGAGAAATGGAAAGAGAGAAAGAGTGGATTTGAAAATTCAAGGCTAATCACGTAAGAAAACGACATAAAAATACTAATTTGTTCTCCCCTGTTCATCTAATGGAGACTGTGAGGCACGAGCGTATGCATAACATGCTCACTTCACGTTATTAGTGTTTTTATTATTTTTATTATTATTATTATGCATTCAAGCTGAATTGATGAGTGATGTATGGATCTATGATCTTACTTAGTAAGTAAAGCAGAAGTACATGAAGGAAACTAATTCAGTACAAAAAAACTAACAGCACTTTTTCATAATGTTAGTTGAACCAGAAGAGGATCAAACAGTAAAAAGGATCCTCTCACTTTCATCTAGAAACCAGTTTTGATCTCGATAATCAACAAAAAGGAAACGATATTACAAACATTATAGAATACAAGACAAGTTGCCGCTTTGCCACTAGAGGATGTGGAGACGTTGTTTTTTGCCAAACTGGTAACTTACTGATCGCATGAAATCAATTCTAGAAAATGCCAAACCTAAACGCATTTACTTTTAACTTTGTATATAAACTTCCATTTTTTGCACTGCAACTTTTTTCTAATGTTTATTCCACCAAAAGGGACGCAGCACCAAAATCTTTAGATCCTGAAGGGGCAGTGCGTTATTGCAATTTGTAGCCACATGCAAGCACCATATCAAAGTGACACCTTCGTCTCAAATCTCAGTTTCGCGAAAAGAGATTTACACAATTGATGCTTCACTGACTTGATTCTTTGTCACATTTTGGATAGTTGTTTTCCTTTTTCTCTTTCCTCTCATCACAATGTCATGTCATAGCAAGCGCCAAGTGCTCACATAGATATTTTGGCCGAGCCAATAAGTAGAATATCGATGCCTGACGTCTTTGCACTTGGAGGTGTCTACCTGCTTTATGAAACCGGCTTCTTGTAATGAAATAATAAAAATGGTGTGCATCTAGTCTGCCTCTTCTAACTTTTGATTGCTAGTTTCTTCGACAATATTCTATCAAAAGAGACCCCACGAGCAATTGCTCATCTCGCTCTTTACTTTTTCCTTAAATGAAACATTCGATTTTGTTGGCTTGGGCGATTTTGAATCTTTCGTTGTTTATGATTTGAGATTTATTTAAAACGTGCTGCTGGTGCTTGCTCACTTT
>VYYJ01001252.1:0-33708 GCA_021029165.1 Cyphoderus albinus | reverse complement strand
CATCTAGATATTTTCTATCGTTCAAGGCGTGGTCATTGGAGAACTTTTTGGCATAAGTCAGGACCGACGAGAAAAGTGTAGTTTGAATAATTACCTTATACAGAAGAATAATTCAGGGAAAATGTTTGGCGAGAAGACCGTCGAGCCTTTTTTGTCAAAGGAAAATAATCGAGTAAGGCAAAGAGCAAAACACATGAGTGCCAAAGAAGTAGAAGATGCGTCTTCTGAACAAGAAGGAAGTTACTTTAATTTAGATTTTTACGACCCACCACCGAATGGAAAGGTATTTTAAAATCATAATTAACTTTATCTTATTTGTTTCATTAACAATGACTTTTTGGTGTTGGGAATAATAATCTTTATGAATTTATATTTTTCAAAGACACCTGTAACACTGAAGGGTCCATGGAGTCCATTGGAAATGAACTTCCAGGCACTTATTCATTGCAGCAACACTAAAGAAGTCAGGATTGAAAATAGTAGCGTCAATTCAGTTCTGCTGGATCACGAGCCCACCACGTCCAACTCTAGGTTACTTGTGGCGGCGCACGCTAAAGTTGTTGATAAGAGCCAGGTGGTTATGGTCGGGTAAGAATTAATTTTTTCAAGATAAGCACAAAAATCATTTTTGGAAAAGTTCTAGACTTTTAGAAAAGCATACTAAAATCTTTTCGTTTTGATTTCAGTGAAAGCACCATCATGTCAGCGGTTCCCGGAATTTTAAGCTTAATCTGCTTAATCTTCGGCCCGAAAGTGGAGCTTCGTACTGACAGGAATCAGACGAAGTACACGGGACTGCTCTGCGGTTGCGGCACCATTCCCACCGAACCCAACTCAAAGCAAGCTGTACATCCAGATGACGACATGGAAATTGTGTTTGATACAGAAATCGATGATCAGGACATCGACAGGATTAATATAATCCGATGCAATTTAAACCTAATTCTGAGGCCCAGTCGTATGGCAAACAAAGCTGAATACCACAAACAACTGCGTGATGAAGTGGTCCGTTTGCTGCGACGTCATCGAAAGAAAATTGAGGAGGAAATTTGGGCGCAGGAGGAATACTGTTGGAAATCTATCAGTAAAGAGTTCCTTCAGAATAACGTTAACGATTTGATTGCCTCCATGTTTCAACATGAGGATATTTACGAACCCCATCAGAAAATAAAGTTGAATCGAATGGCGGCCGAGGACTTAACATGGGATGGTGGATATTAATTTTGCGATTTGTCCAGAAAAAGTCAAGAACATGAAACATGAATTAATTTATGAATACTACGAATAGTTTCATACTACAATTTCTCATTGCATAATTAAGTCAACCTATGTACTTTTTGTATTCGTATAATATTTAGTGTTTTATGCCTACTTTGATTGTACTTTTGTGTTCCATTTTTCTCAAAATGTTTTTGGCGAGTTAGCTTGTTTGACATAAGTGATTAAGTTAAATACGTGTATTTATAATGCAAAGTTTGCATTGCAAACTGCTATTACCTATAGGAGATTAGATAGATAGATTACGGATATTCCCGATGATCTGGTTGTTATCTTCGAATTAAGAAAAATAAAATATTTTTTTGAAAGTCACATGAATATTTCAGTACTGTGAGCAATAAAATTGTTATAAATAAAACGGACTATTTAGTCTCTAAACTTATATTTCGTTTGATGCAAAAGTCAAATTTTTTAAGCATCAGGTTTGTATATGTAAGGCACTCTATTCCATACATTATATAAATCAATGATATTGATAATAGTGAGGTTGAGGTTGTGTAATATTTAATTTAGTCAATATCAGATATGTATGTAGTTCTAGTTGAACAAGAAATGTCTCTGGGTGTTCCCATTCAATTCAGGCTTTTATAATAATACCTGGTAATTGATCTCTACAATAATAAGGTACTTTCTTAAAAGTAGCATTTTAACAAAAATACAGTCTCTTTTTTGTTTGTTC
The DNA here is from genome assembly GCA_021029165.1 of Cyphoderus albinus. Lineage (NCBI taxonomy): Eukaryota > Metazoa > Arthropoda > Collembola > Entomobryomorpha > Paronellidae > Cyphoderus > Cyphoderus albinus. The sequence goes on along the minus strand of VYYJ01001252.1, from coordinate 31,751 downwards.
AATGCCTTTTTATTATTTACAACAGTTTTTTTGTATTGATCGATATTTACATATTTTCATTTTTGACGGGTTTTGTTCACTCTGTTTGCCTTGTCATATCATGTCATACCAGTGTACAAAGCCTACAAACAGCGTAAAATATCTAATAGTTTAAAATAGTATGCATGATTTATTCAGTTATTAAACACAATTAAAGTCACTTCAATTAAATTCCTAAATGATTTGCCCCAAGTCATGGAAGTATTTCATGCTGAGCGTAGCCATTGGTCAGCTAACATTAACCATTCCGTTTTTCTGGAGTGATAAGGAGAGGAGATTGAAATTTTCAGAGTGTGGTCAGAAGAGATTATTCAGACTGATGTGTATTTTTCTCATGTACACAATCTATCTTGGGGTCACCATTCATCTAGATTTAAAAACGTTTGGGCTGCGTGACCCTTTCATAGCTGGGGATTTGACGATGCGCCTGGTCTACATGTTGTGCACCATCGCATTTCTCATACTTTTCCAGAACATGCTTTGGAACCCGGAACTCTACACTGTTTACATTAACGAATGGATATATCTTTATCGACACATTAACCGTAAGAAATAAACTCAACTTCAATATTTATTTTTTTCTAACTTTGAGAGATGAATAACAAATTTCTGCTGCTAAACTCCACAGAAAAATACGTGCTCCTGAAATGCAGACCCTGGACACTGAACTGTGTCCCCATTTTACAGATTCTGAGCCTCACGTATCTTGTCGTTCCCTGTGGACAAATAATTCACTTTCTGGAGTTCCCCCAAAGTAAAGTCTACATCCACTGGATTTACCAACATCTACATATCGAGCTTATCAACTGTATCATGATTTTCGTTCAGCTTACCGGGATAATTCTCTTCACCTTGAGCATTTCATCTGCAGCAATGTTCCACTGTTTCATGTATCTAATCCCGGTATCGATTTGTGTCAACGCCCTCCAGGAGACTTGTCCCGGGGCGAACCCCTTTGTCAGATTTAGAACACGCCATCTCCTCCGCGACTCCCGCGTCTCCGTGGCCATTTACCGTGCATTTTATGTAAATACTCGGCAAGGCAATCACGTCACCTATAACTTCATCTACTACATTCAAATTATTGGCTCCTACTGTGCCGTCATCTGCATTGTTTGCCTTTGCCACTTCCGGCTAACCATCGGACTCAAAACCGCGTTCCTCCTTTTCATATTCGGCTCATTTTCTGCCGGCCTTTTGACTCTCATGCTGCAAGTTTGCGCTTTATTCACTAGAAAGACTTGCAAATGGGTTACACACTGGAAAATTGCAACCTGGCCACGAAGCTTGAAACGCCAATGTAAAAGAGTTGGCCTCAGTATGCAGCCCATCGAGGTGGACATGTCGGGCTTCTACAAGATCTGCATGATGAGAGTTCTCATTTTTGTACATTTTCTACTTTGGAGTACCTCAAAGGGCTTGTTGTTCATATCGGACAAGTAGCAAAATGGTTGGCAACAGAACACATTTATAATTTGCATTGATATCAAAATAAGTCAGTCTATACTTTATTATACAACGAGAAATCACAAATCAGTATCACATTAATAAGTCAATTAGAAAAAAAAGATTTTGTATTTAATAAGAGGAACGGATCAAAGCTGGGGCGGAGTAGGAGGATCGCACCAAGGCTGGAGCTTCATATGACGACCTCACAAGTACGGGAGCTGGGGCATCGTAAGACTGGACACGGACAACGGCTGGAGCAGGAGCATCATAGGATGACCTCACAACCAAAGCTGGGCTGTTGTAGCTTTCACCGTAAGATGAGAGAGGAGCAACACGTGCCAAGGCGAGACGGTGAGCTTCAGCGTGTTCAAGGGGCATTTCCACGGGTCTTGGTAAATGGGCGCCCTCGGCACGGAATCCATTGGCATCAGCGACGTAGTTAAGATGGATTGGGATTCCCTCGGGACTCGTGTAGCTGAAGCTTCCAGTCTTGGAGATGGAGGAGTCCGATCTGACGAGCTGACCATACTCATCCTCGTAGGCACCACCACCGCCTGAAACCACTCGGGTGTGTTCATCAACAGAGATGCCGTTTCCGGTGGAATACGCCAAGTCGTTGGACAAAGAGCCACGGATTTCATTTTCGAATCGGGTGATTGGAATAAAGGACCTTACCAGACCATGACCATAGCCATAGTCAGGCTCGGATCTGATGAGGGCTGGGCTGCCGTATCCACCGAGCCGGATGGTGCTGGAGGAGACTCCGGCAACGAGGAGAGCGAGAAGGGCAAACTGAAAATTTTCAATTAGAGAAACGTTTTAGCAAATATTACCAATTTACCAAAGTAAATAGGAAATGAATCTTTGTAAAAACCTTACAGATTTCATTGTGATGTGTTATGGCGATGTTAAAATTGAAGTGGGCTGGAAGACTGAATATATTTCTTAGTGAGCTCAAGCTGCAGGAAACTGAGATCTGATGTCATTTTGAAAAGTCGAGTTCCTTTTTATACTCAAAATTTGCTCCTCTGCCCAGTCAAGCAAACAAAATCAAACATGTAACATGTATAATATTTTTCTATTACCACAACATACAAAGAAAACAAAGATGAATGAAAGTTTCATTATGAAAGATGACTGTCCCATCCTTTCCACAGAAATTTTCTATGAATCTACATTGCTACAGTTTCCAGTTTTCCAGTATCATATTACCTTTCTACATTAAGTAACTGACTTCCAACACAACGCAAGTATATGCAAAGGCAACAAAAAGTCCAGTCCCTTCATAGCCATGAACCTCCAAGGTTTTTGCAACAGGTGCGAAAGGTTTGCCTTTCTACATTTTGGACACTGCACCTTTTCGTTTAGAGTGAAGGGTAAGTCATCATCATCAAACCTGGTCTTTTCTGAATAAGTAAGTGCATAGTACTGCCTATTTTTTCACATGAATAAATGCACAGGCTACATACACACATGAATCTTGAAGATGTCACACGAAAATGTTATTGGCAAAACAAAGATGATTGCATAGCATAGTAACTGAACTGATACACACAGTGTAGGTATTAACGGTTCTCGCAGGAATCAGAACCAGTTCTGAGTAAGGTCACATCAAGTGAGGCAAGGTCGAGAAAGGGACTGGTTACAACAACCCTGATTCATGTAATGATATATTTAGTAAAAGGAAGTTCAAAGAACTTTCAATTCAACCTCATCAAAATTGATTGTTTCGTGTGGGTTTTTATTGTTAAATCTGTTATTTAAATTATTATTATTTTTATTTGATGAATGTCGAAAACTAATACGTTTCTAAAACTCATCTAAGGTAATCTGAATCAGATTTTTAGTCCAGTGACATGATTCTCATTGGTCTAGGCTTTACTACAAAATCTGAAGTCTCATCTTTCCCCCGTCTTGAAATTCTTTCAAATTGCAATTGCTTTTTCAGTTTCCTTTGATTCTTTTTGTACTTTTGAATCAGCAAATTCAAGATCTTTGCAATTTCTTTAAAATTGCAACTAAACTTTTCTTTAGTCCTTTGAAAGAATTTTTTAATTTCTTTGTTACAGCAAGATACATGTGTCCAGGACAAATGTGTCCTTCTTGTCACAAAAGTGAACACAATCCTCTCCAAAATAAAACTCGCCACCGAAGTTGTAGCAAACGCCAGAAATAGCAGAAAGACAACGGCAACGTTTCCATCAGTCAGAGTTAGCCCCGTCGGCTCTGCATTTTTTCTTCTAATTTTGTCGGCCACGACGGTATAGTTCCACTGATCCCTAAATTTGATCCATTCTGCCCATAGTTGTAACAATCCAGATTCTGACAACTGGTGCAATCTCCTGAACAGTCTGCTCACTGGCACAGGAAACTTTCCAAATTTTGGCGTCAAAAATCTCCTATCAAAGGGTTCTTTACTCATGGTCAAAAACTTGAGCAGATTTTTCTTTTCTCTCAGAAGATTCTCAGATAGCCACGTGTACATTTCAACAACGTCCCTTAGCAAACTCACGAACACTCTTGTCCCACATTGCCTCATTCTGGCCCGAAAATATTTGTCAATCTCGAACATTTTCTTCACCTCGGGATAATCCCTGGGCTCGTGAAGATGTTCCCGGAGAATTTCCCCCTGTTCAATTTTTTTCGCACTTACAGCAAAAGCATCCTTTTGAGTTCCCCCATGTAAGTACGTAATCCCTTGTTTCATTGCTTTCTCCAGCGTCGTGGACAAACTCAGTCCCAATAATCTCTCAGCCGATTCCATCTTTTGCAAAATATTTTTGTGCATCGGACTCACTGGCGAATACAAGATCAATTTTCTATCAGCAACTTTCTCAGACAGTTTCTCAAAAGTATCCAGAAGCTGCCAGTTTAAGGGCGCCGTTAGTTCCTGAATATTGTCGCCTTGGTAGAAGAAGGAAAAGACGATTCCAAATAGCATCCACCAGCCGCATAAGAATTTGAACTTTTTTATCATCTCCTCACCTTGACCTTGTAAGAACAAAGTGCCATAACAAAACATGACGCAATCGCCGAATCCAAATTTTTTATTTGATCCGTAGTAAATCACAGTGCAGATTAACATTGAAGATGCAGCGATCATCAGCCAGGTGAAAAGGTCGAATGATGAAACAAAACCAAGGAAGGAGACCCCATCCTGTTGACCAAGTGATGCACACGTGGTAAAATGGAGAACAACTCGGAACGGTATTTTGGGGTACTCGAGCCCACCCAGGTTGTACTGGAGAATGGTTGTGGGCAAATTCATGAAAAAGAGATTTCTGACTTTCTTTAATTTTGAGTCGTACAATTTCACAATGAATTTGTTTCCCAGGTTGCTGATGGAAATGGTCTGATTTAGTCTGGGAAACATTAACTGGTTGAAGACTGCCTGAATTGAGTAAAGACCGTCGTCCCATTCTGTCAGGTACATGCCCTCTGGAATCTGCGTTACGGCTTCAATGTCCATTGAGAAAATGACGAGGTTCTCGAAACCGACCATGAAGTTTTCCAATGTTTTCCATGAAATTTTGTCTGCCTCGTGTTTATACTCATGGAGCTGAAACTGAGGATAGGAAATTATTTTGGAATAAAGTTGATCCGCTGTCACTGTCTCCAATTTTAAAAGGACGAGTTTCCTGATAACCCAAGCAAACTCGGTTTTTGATTTTAAGGTGGACACGATGAAAGTTGATGCAATTCGCAAAATGGGGTAAGGTGAGATTTGAAACACCAAAGTTGTGGGTGGAGCAGCGATGAAATTCAACCTCTTGAAGATATCCCTGTGCACCAAATGCTTCACGTCGTTCCATTCTGAATTTTGATTTTGAGATTTCTGCACATGAATGAAAAACCAATGAGTTTTAATCAGTTCGCTTTGATACGTCCGGTTAATGTCTATTCTGTAGTCAGTGAGATGATCTCCGAATGTGGAGGTTAAAACAGCAGCGAGATTAGTTAGGACCGAGCTTTTTGTCCAGGTGGGGCACTCTAATAAAGGGTCAATGAACACCGTGACAGCACAGTTTAATTTGGGTGGGGGTAGCGAACGGAATTTCAACTCTGATATATTTCTCTGAAGACGGGCGGATCGGCTGCCACAGGAAAGTGTTTGCTTTCCCTGACTTTCCGTCAGTTCATTGGTTTCTGGACCAAGTTTGAAATAGTTAACTGAAAAGATTGTGGGAAACTGGTGTGCTGCTATAGTCCAGTGGTATTGATTGCCACTCTTGAGCAAAATTCGATTTTGAATTATATGCACGGTGCAAGTTTTAAATGCAGATAACTGCTCATTTAAATCCAGATACTTGTCTGGCAATATTATTGTAGTTTCTGTAAAAGTAGTCACAGCAGCTAAAATGAACATGATGAACCTGTGTTGTCGAAACATTTTTATCGATTGACGAAGTTTGGAAAAAGGATTTTCTATGTATATGGACCGCAATTTTCCGTTTAGAACTTATTTCTGGATTTGCTCGACTCCGGACTCGCTTGTGTTAACAGAAGGTTGTTTTTCATTAGTGTTACGCACAGTGTTTTTTAAAATAATATTTTCAAGTGTCACGAACTCACAAATATCGTGTCACGTCACATCATTATAATTGGAGAAACGCTTTCCTGTTCAACACAACATGTTGAGTATAAATCCGTTGAGGATTGTGGTGTAAAAAAATAGGTTGTTATTTTTAATTGTGGTAATGTATCTACTGTAAGGTACCTTGTGAGGCACATGCATAATGGCTGTGGCAAGAATTACTCATAGAAGTTTTGGAGAGAGGACCATAGCGTTATAGCGTTAACTTTCTAGAAACAACAGGTATCAAAAGAATTTTCAAATTGAAAAGCTCTAGCAAAAATTGTCCCACTAACAAAAATCTAATCGTTCATACAGGAATATTCTTAAAAGCTTTCCATGATTTGTGATAGATAATTTTTATGTATGAGTAATTCTTGCCAAAGCTTTAGTGGCTCGTGCCTGCAAAAACAACAACAGAGTCAGAATTCGTGAATGAAATGAAAAGTAAATTCTATCCGAAAAAGGTTTAGTAAAACGGGCGTAAACATGGCGTAATTAAGTTTAGGAGTGATGTACGAACAAATGATAAATCTTTTTATTATTCGTCTTACTTATAAATCAATAATTGAAGACTTCAATAAAACAACTCAGTAAGAATTTAACAAAAATATCTAAAGTTTTCCAAAGTAAGTGTTGAAATCTGTTAACACTATTTTAAAGGTAGTTGGTGAGTCAGTGTCATTTACGAAAATTGTATCTTACATGGTAATAAATACGGTTACCATTTTAATTCATTGCGAAGTCAGGAAGAGCGAGATGTGTTAAGAGAGTCGGTATTCGGTAATCCTTTTCTCATAACCGAATGAATTGTAAAAGTTTCATTGATAATTCAATTCTTGGATGACCTTTCCACGATTTGGTCCTGTATAGGTCGGTTTGGATCAATTTCCAACGGGCCTGACACAAAATTTAGTAAGCTCACCTCCCAGATCATTTCACCCTGTAGAAATAAAAATAATAAAATAACAGTTACTTCGTAATCTATCATTATAACCCAATCTGACCTTTGACCTTATTTAATGATTACCAAAAAATAAATATTGTTTGCTGACCCGCTCCTCTACCCGTCGGATAAACTTGACATTCATAGCGCGGCCGTAGGTAATCTGTCGTAACTTGGCTTTCACCTCCTTGCTCCATTTCATTATTCCCTGGTGGTATTTCTCAAATTCTGGATTACTTAATTGAACGCGACACTTAATTGCCCACGTAGGAGTTTCGCCAAACTTTTTGTGCAAGTAGGTCACCGGCTTGCCTCCGGGTTGGAATAGCATTCCACTGTCTAACGAGACAAACTACAAAAAGTAATTAATAATAAAATAATTGAGAAAAACTACATACATGAACATTATTATAATTTTTAATTAAAGAACTAATCATTATTAACCATGTGCTTTTCTCCTGGTGGATATCTCTCGAACACCTTAGCTCTCAGCCATCGCGTGGTCAGGCTGGAGAACTGGACGGCGAACACAGCGCCGACCTGTAACATGTCTGGTGGTACACTGAGCGATGTCCGGACATCCGATGCTTTGTTGTATTGATTCCTATTGGTGAATAATAATAATTAGCCAATTGCATTTTAAGAATAATTTTTCCTTAAATATTCTAGTTTTAATCAATTAAACGTACGTCATGTCACTAATGAAGTCTTCCCTCTCGTCATAAAACTCGTTCTCAAACACAAGGTAAATCAAAGATGGACTGACGGTCACACTGGCCATGCAAACGATGACGTCCCCTTCCTGTATCGTGTCGCCTCTTGACGCAATGGAAATCTCCTGGGGAAGCAGAAAATCCTCTGGCGGCGGTGGATGTGGGGTTTTTGGAATCTCTTCTTGCGGTTGAGGCTCCTTTTTACCTGTGTACTGGTAACTAATCACTTTTGACTTTGAGAGTTCCTCGCGAATCACCAAAAGAAGCTGCTCGCGATGATACTGTGACTGGGAGGAGTCTTCTTGACAAGTGATGGATGACGCCACTTCCTTTCCAGGTTGGTCAGGGGGTCTAGGTTTTGCCACCGGAGGTCTTCCACGTCGTGCACGTCCCCTTCCCCTTTTCACTTGGCTTGGACCTTGGTAACTGCTTAATTCCATTTTAAATCATTTTAAATGTTTTTTATTTGATCGATGAAAAATGTGTGATTTTATAGATTTCAGTAAAAGTCAATATTTTTATTCGACATGGCAAAATTCGGCTGTGGTTGTAAGGTTAAAACAAGAATGAAAATGAAAAAAGGGTCAAAGCGTTTTATATGATTTGCTAAACAAAAACCGTAACGTATTATCATTCCGTTCCGTATCATATACATCACGCACGTACATAAATACTTATCGCTGCTCATTATTTATTCATCATTATCATTTCACGATATCATCAATCCATTCCTATTTCATTTCCTGCTTCACTTCGTGTTGGGTCGTTTATGTGAGAGTCCGGGTCTACCTTAGCTTTAGTTCAAAGTTCAGCCAGCAAAATACGAAAAAGTGCAAAGTAGTCAAATTTTTCTTTCCTGAATAAAAGCGATTTTCTAACAAAGCTAAAAATATGCCTGCAAATAATAATAATATTCAACCGGACGAAACAAAGGAGCGAAATATTTTGTTTTCTGCCGTTTTCTGAAAAACACGTGGATTTTTCTGTGAGGCTCCCATCACAGCAGGGTGAGCCGTGTTTTTTTGGGAGCTCATTATTCTGCCTTGTTCATGACTACGACTTCCTGTTCAGGGAGATTGATATTTAATATTTAGTTTCATGAAACAGATGCACGTGTTTTATCGAACACTGACAATAAGCAGTGGATTTATGTCCACGTCATTTTACAGTTTTCCTCTCTACGTACTATTTACTTTGTGCTAATTTATGCACCCTTTTTCAGTAATTTAGTTTTTTCTCCAATGCAGGTCCTTTGCAGCAGTTCTTGTTCATTTTTGTGATTCTTCGTGTTCGTTTCTCCGTTATTGCGAATTTTTTTATATTCAAATTCGCAAATAGTTCTCTTTCCATTTCAATTTGAGAACTTATCATGCAGCTGACACGTTCGTTTAATAACATTAATTACAGTTGTCAGAATTACTATTTTACAATAAATGCCATTAACAAAGCTTAACTTTAAATCAATTATCATCTCGGAGACCCTTATCAAAGTCTCACATTTCCCCGTGAAGAGCAAACTTAAAACTGTGCATCTCTTTACATTTTCCCCACAATTCAACTTCGATTCAAATCATGCAGCCATAGTTTGCAGAGGTTTCGTCAAATGCCGCGTGTCAATGTTCTGTGAAATAAAGAAGAAGCCAAAACAAAGAAGAATCTTAGTACTGTTTACATAATGCAACAATTTTTTTTCAATTCATCATCCTTATTTATTCGAACTGAACAAAAAGAATCGCTTTGCTTCTCTTTTGGAAGATTTAATGAAACCTGAAAAAAACCCATTGCAGCAACAATCATGTACATTGTACATATATAAATCGTGATCCATGTAAAAGTCCTGTTAATCTTAGTTGTTTACGAGAAGTCAGTTTAGGACATTTAGCTTGTTTTCATTATAAAAACAAAAGTGAAGAAATAAGTCAAGCTTCGGTAGCAGATGCAAGACAGAGCAAAGTTCAGTTTTGAAAAAGTCCTTAGTCAGCTATCCTCAAACCTCTCTATTTCTCATAATATCGTCCAGAATTTTTTATTATCCAACCATTCCAACCCTCCAAATGGCTCCATTGAATTAAACCTTGAACATTTGAACACTGAGCTTAAGAATCATCCATAAAGTCACAACGATCCCACGACTAGCTGTAAAACTGAAAAATATTTCCTGTGCATTATTCTAAACAAGCTAACATGTATGGACTCCATATTTAGGAACTGAGAACAATAAAGTGGTTTCTTACATACTTCATACACATTTTCGGAGCATTGCATCATATTTCATAAACTCGAGCTACTACATTACAGCTAACAAATCAGAAATAAAATAATCCCCATTTCTTTATGAGTTGACCCTTTCGGTCAAAAAATTCGTTACAACTGTAAATGTGTCCATATCTCTTTAAGTATAAGTAGATTTGTCATACGTAAGTTTCTTGATGCAAGTCTCGCTTCGTGCTAAATATTCTGCATCGCCACTCTCAATAATAGGATAATTAAATTAAGAAAAACCATTTTGTAGCCGTCGGGAATAAGCAATAAACCATTATCCAATTTATTTATTCTCTGCTTGGTAAAGGCAAATGCTGCAGAAGAAAGTGACAAGCTAAAGAGTAGTAAGAACAAGAAAAAGCTTCATGTACTCTATGAAGGCGACGGTACAAATTAAAAATAAAAATCCTATGATTTTATGTTTTTTGGTGTTCCATTTCATACTAAGAAAATATAAAACAAGCTGAAAGTAATTACTTTCAACCAAGCAGTCGAATAAATATTTATTTATTATGCACAAGAATTGAGCTGACGAATGACAATTTTACACGCTTTTTATGGCTTTGTTTAATATTATTTTATACTATGCTAACTGCCAAGGCTTTTAATACACAAACGTTTCTGTTTCAAGCAAGAAGGGTCTAGAGAAATTATGTGCTTTATGAGTGTTGGGTAAAATTCGTTGTTGGTTTGTTTCTTTTCGTTTTCTTTTCCCTGCTTCATGCAAATAAAAATAAAATTGTAATGGAAAGAAAGAGAGACGTAAGACAAGAGCTCATGTTTGGCGTGTAATTTAGGACCAATATTACAGTATTGATCTGCGATTGCTTAATTTTGAAAGTCAAAGTTGTGATCTGCTACTTATAATGACGAGATGAGGTTAATCAGGCAATGAAATGAATAAATGAAATATTTTTATACCGAATGGCAGGAAATCGTAAATGTTAATGTGCATAAGACGATTAAATATATTAAACGATGCGGTGGAGCCAGTACGAAAAGATATAATTTTCTTGTTTGTTCGTGTTAACTCCGGTGATTTACAAACTCATGTTAAATGAAATACATGTAATATGGTTATGATAAAGCAAATGTATTTTTCTTTATGCATCACTACCACTCTGCCTGCTTTTACATTTCGTTTTCTGTCATCATCTTAGTGAGACAGTTATCATATCATTTTGTGTCATTTGCACATTATTGGCAGTAGCCGTGGCCGTGGCTACTAAGTACTACTAAGTAGCCGCTACTTAATCTAACATCTAATGCAAAAGAGTGCGTGTTTGCTTCTTCACATTCACGATGCGATGATCTCGATTCGAGATTCTCGAATATCTCGATTCACCACAAACAAAGAAAAGAGACAAGAGGGGGAAAAGGGCATGATGAAGATGATGAGGGCTCGAGCCGGCTTCGACTGTCTAGGTCTCAACAACTCAACAAACATTTATACGATAAACCATATCCATGAGACCATGACTTATTGCCCAGTATGTACAAGTACAATGTAAGTAAGCACGTAAAGAAAAAAAGCTCTAGCATCTGTCATCTGTAGCCTCTTGGTTTGCATAGGTTTGTTTCATGAAATATATTAGCGGATGAACCTTTTTCGTTTTACTTACTATTTTACTACCCAAAAGCAAATAAAAGAAAAACCCCGAAACGAACAAAGGTTCATAGTCCAACATTCACATTCACTCTCACTCACATATTAATATTTTTGATAAAGGGAAAATCGTACCTAAAGTACCTTTGTATGTACGTTACACTGTAAATATCTACGAAAAAAAGTTTGTTAAGACAGGCTGGCTGGATACAATAATCTTTCGTTGTCACACAGTTTCCTCTTCCTCAGTCCTCACAGTTATATATATTTAGTACATGCATTAATTTTCGTTTCTCTTCTTCTTATTCTTACTTTTCTTTATTCGTGTTTTGCCAAACATGCACACACGTACAAAGCTAGAGCTAATAGATATTATTAAACGTACTAGTCTCTATGTACGTTACTTTAACCTGTGATATGTCAAACGCAAACGCAAACCCAAGTTACCCAGGTCCAAATATTCGTTGCTTGCTTACTCGTAGCTATTTAGTTTAATATTAAAATCAGTCTTCTCGTTCTCACTCACACAGTTAACGCAGTGTTGAGACGGTGAGAGTGAGAAAAGCTCGTACAAGCATAGGGCCAGGGCACATGTCATGTCGTAGATACCTAGATCAGAATAGAAACGGAAGCCGGAGAGGAGAGACGCACAAATATTTTTCCTTGTCCCTTTTTTCGTATTTCATTTAAATGAAAATATTTTCATGAAAGGGCTTCTAAATACTATAACATTATTATTTCGATTTTGAAACTTGTTAATCTACGCATTATACATAGATTCGATTCACTGAGCGCTTGACTGATTAATCACTGTATCTTAAAAGGTTAAGTTGTTTCATTAGTTTGGTAAGTAAAATCCTTTTATTGTAAATTGTTATTATTCTAATAGTGTCCATCATCAGTTACGTTGTTGTCGAATTTAAAATTTTGTTTTTGTTCATTTTGTTCATTCTTTGTTTTTTTTCACATAGACATCCAGACTTTGCTGGCGTCTCATTGAACCTGAATGAGAGACGTTGGTGACCCAACGTACTTTGACCTGTCGCCACCAAAATGTTCTCCTCGCTCCGGAGATACATAAACTTTGGTGCGCAAGACACCAAAGAGGAGGATGGGCAACCTCAGTGGGAGGGTAGGAGTAACGGTCATAGTAACGGTGACATTGATAAAGAGAATCAAAGACTTGAAGACGATGATGAGGATGATGAAGACGATGAGAACGAAGTGAAAATTCCGATGGTGAGTGTAAATAATCAACTAAATTATCTAAATAACGCATCTTTATTAAAATTCTATTATACATATGTAACGGTTTGCATGTAACCTCTGACCTTTCATGTTAAACAAGATTTTAAAAATCGTTCATGATTTAGGTGAGTGTTGGAGCACTATCCTTGCAGACACCCGAAGGCCACCAAAATCAAAAAGACGATGGCGACCAGAACGGCTTCCAAGAAGAAGACAATGACGCCAATGACAAACTGAAGAGGATGGAAGGCGTCGGTACCATCACTTCGCTCAACTTCACCATGAAAAATGGAGTCATCGACCGGAAGTACATGTTCGAGATAGCCCGATTCTGCACTGACCAGTCCACCTTCAAAAGAGGCTGCACCGTCGCCTTCCAAGCGGAAAGGAACAAGTCGAAGCATTGCGACTGGTGAAGTCACTTCCATGAAGTTTGTGGAAATGCCCAAGGAAACGAATAACGCAGAGACTCACTTTGTCAGATTCAAGGCAAAGATCAAAACTGTGAGTAAGGCGCAGTTGGTGGTGGAAACGGATGACTCCCCAAGTCCCCATGGTGGCACCGTGAAGCTTCCAAAGGTCGTAACGGTTCCGAACAAGGATGCACCTGGTCCAGAAAAGTTTTGGTTGGCAGGTAAATATGAAAATAAACTTTCTACATTCTACTATTTAGTAACAAATAAAAATATACATTAAAATAAAAATATTTTTTTATTATCATTATTTTTAGGTGACTGGGTCGATGTCTCCCTCAAAGCCATGGATTACAAGGACGTCAAGAAAGACCTTCCAGAAGACTGCGTCCTGGAAGTGGCACCACTCGAGAGAAAAACGGTGGTTGGAAAAGTCACCAAGGTTGAAAACACCTTAATCATCGATGGCTCGATTTTGTTTACCGATGGTATCTCCAGATATCAGTTTCCGATTGGCAGCGCGGTTAAATGCGAAGCCATCATGTCCACTCAGACGATTGGCGAGGGTCCCCCTTACAATCAACACCACTGGGTCCAATGGAGGGCTATCAGTGCGCAGAAGTCTAACTTCTTGCGATATTCCGATCCTTTCGCGATCTAGTAAGTGGTAAAAGTTTGTATACATATTTAATACTTAATACGCTATTATATTTTAATAACTTCATTTTTAAACTTTTTTATTTTTATTTTTTCTTGCAGTGAGAAATGCGACAGCCCTGAAGAATTGGCTGATCAACAACGAAAACTACTAATGGACAAATGCGGAGTAAAAATATCTCCTAGGTTTATAAAATTCCCCACACTGGATATTGGCAAGATTTCAACGAAAAACTTTACAGTGACTAACACTACCTCGAAGCAGGTCACCCTAGAGAAAATCCAATTCCAGCACGATTCCACGATGGTAGACTTTGAAGTCAAATTACAGCACCACGAAGTGACCAACGTCAGGGTGCCACTGGACCCCAAGGAGGAGGTCCACCTGGAGGTAGTCTGTACCCCGAAGATGGTCGGTCGAACTGCAGATTTATGTGTGTTCGACTTTGGAAGCTTCAAAATTGGTCGCAACATTGTTGTCACCGTGCATTCCGAGGAGGAGCGCCTGTTGATTAAAGAGGGCGTGGCGGAGCGACCCAGGTTCAAGAAGCAGATAGGAGAGAATGACATCGAAAGGATTATCACCGACAGGTGCAGGAGACGCGTCCGCGGAAACCAGGCGGTTCGTGTGCCTTTTTTTGCGCAGAAGAGACTGGCACTTAACAAAGTGCCGGATGTTTTATATCAGATTCATAAAACCCAGGATGAACGTCATCTTCGGGATCTGTACCCGCAGGCGTTGGAACGCGTGAAGTACAGAAATTATAAGGTATTTACTAAAAATTAGAATAATCTACCCAACTATTTTTTTAAATTAATGAATTTAATTTTTTTAAAGTAATTTCCATAATATAATGTCTTCATTTTTTTCAGCAAAAGTTTCAAGTCGCACTGTGGTTCGAAGAGATCGAGGGTGACCTTCGAAGACGCCAGTACGACCTGCACAAAGTCCTCTTAAAGAAGCTTCCACGCGGCGATAAAGTTTACTACCATTTTGAGGCTCCAGCCATCCAGGATTTCCAGCCTCCAGTTAATATCAACGACACGATTGATGCTTTTAATGAAGACAATCCTAAAAGTTAGTCATTATTTAAATAGTAATAAATATAGTAACTCAAAGGCTAAAGGTCAGTGTCAAATTTATTTTATTGGTTGATAATTTTTATATCGTTTTACAGACGCCAAGTTTCAAGGCACCGTCACAGCAATAAACGGCTACGAAGTGACCTGCACGTTTGGCGAGACTTTTGACCGACAATATAACAGCTTCCCGGTAACCATCCAGTTCAATTTGGGACGGACCAACTTCAAAAGATGCCACCACGCTGTAGACACAGCATATGAATTTCTAGGAGAACGTTTCTTGTTTCCGGATGAGAAGGTCATCCAGCAGCCACCGAGGATTAATTTGATCGAGAATGGCGAGGCGGTACAATTAAGAAAAGTGAGCTCTGCCATTTCTTCCCCTTCAAACTCAGATTTTGGAAATCCAGCTCCACCGACATCCTCAACTTCAGTTTTTCGAAAATTCAGACCAGACCAGAACCCGCCGACGGTGTCTGTGTCGGCCTCAGGCGATCTCCAATATCGAAGAGCAGCTAGTGTCAGATCTCGTTTCGTCAGCGACACTAAAAGCGCTCCATCGTGCAGTGAGGCCAAGCTGGAGTGGTTCAACTCGAACCTGAACGAGGAACAGAAAAACGCGGTGCGCCGAATTCTCCAGGGACAGGCCCGACCTCTGCCTTACATCATTTTTGGACCTCCTGGAACTGGAAAAACGGTTACCCTCGTGGAAGCCATCATGCAGGTGAACAAACTGGACGAGAATTCAAGAATTTTAGTTTGCGCCCCGTCAAACGCCGCCGCCGACGTGCTGGCTGAGTGTCTCGCTAAGAGCGGTCATTACGCCCCCGGAGAATTTGTAAGGCTCAACGGATTTCTCCGAGCTGGTCAAGCCATTGCAGAAATCATTACTCCATTCTGCGCCGATGGCGAGGAACTTAACCAAGTGGCTATGAATAGGTTGATCATTGCCACCTGTATGACTGCGGGACAGTTTTTCACTTTGGACTTGTCAGCCGGTCATTTCACCCATGTCTTCATTGATGAAGCTGGGTGCTGCACCGAACCAGAGACTTTAATTCCCTCAGTTTTACTAAGAGTCTCAAAGGGTGGTCAGGTAAAAAGAAAACCAAAAAAATCAAGCTAAACATTTTTTTTAAAAATTGGAATCAATTTGATTTTTTTTTAAATTGTAGCTGATCCTGGCTGGTGACCCAAAGCAACTTGGCCCCGTGTTGATGAGCGACGTGTCACAGAACTGTGGCCTGAACATTTCCCTTTTGGAAAGGCTGATGGAGCGAACGTTGTATTCTCGGGATGAAAATCAATTCCCCGAGGAGAAGTACAACCCATTGGTCTTGACGAAGCTCGTGAAGAATTACCGAGCTCATAAAACCCTCCTGAAGCTGCCGTCATCACTTTTTTACAATGACGACTTAGTGCCAAAAGCGCCCCACGAGGAGGCCTATGCTCTCTGTGAGACACCACCGATGAAGAAGCTTTTGGTCACTGAGGGCGTGCCCATAATCTTTCATGGCCTGCTGGGACAATGCAAGCGGGAAAATGATTCGCCCAGTTGGTACAACGCCCAGGAGGCCATGATGGTAGCCTACTACGTGAAAGCGCTGAAGCAAAATTGCGGCATCAAGGTGGAGGACATCGGCGTCATCACTCCGTACCGAAAGCAGGTGGAGAAAATCGAACATGCGACACGGCAAAGCATCGGGAGCCGGGAGATTCCAAAGGTGGCGAGTGTGGAGGAGTTCCAGGGTGGGGAGCGGAAGGTCATTATTATTTCTACGGTGAGGTCAATGCAGCAGCACAAGATTGAGGGTTTTCTCGATAGGCTCAGCTTCATCTACCAACCGAAGAGATTCAACGTGGTGATTACAAGAGCGAAGGCTTTGATGATTGTAATCGGGGATCCACACGTTTTATGGAAAAATAGCTACTGGAAGAAATTGCTCACTTATGCGATTGAGCAGAATGCTTACAAGGGATGCAATTTGCCACTGGAGGTGGCACAGTATCGGAAGCAGCTTGAGATGGGACAGAGGGAGGAGCAAGACGAAGGGCCTCATGGAGGATTCGAGGGTAGAGCTGAAGGTGGAGCTCGAGGTCAAGTTCAAGGTCATAGGTCGGCAGTAAAGCAGGGCAGAAATGAGACTGCGACTGGAGACGAAGCGGATGGATTTGAGCAATTTGAGGATGCGCCCGTTGCTCGGTGTGAGTTAGAGGCGGATTTATAATTTTTGCCCTTTTTTTAAATTATCTACAATTACAATTATCTTGAAAAAGCAATCATTCGGTAAAATGTATTATCGATGACATTAAGGCTTTTTCCTTATGATGACTAAAAAATAAGTTGTTAAAGTTCGCAGTAATTTTTGTGAACAACTGTTTATATATATTTTGCTATGATTGACCTTAAAGTAGCAAGTAGCGGAACAAGTTGTTCCGAACAACTACAAATTACTAGATTTTTAATAGAGAGTTTAATTGAAGTAAAAGTTAATTAACTAATATGCTTTGACGCTTTGTAATTTACTTTAAACCTGGCTAATTGATTAATTAAGAAATGTGACTTTGAAAATGTATTCAAAGTCAATTTTAATTTCTGAAAAAAAAAACTGAATCCCAAATTAAAACTTTTTATGTGATCAGGTTTCAACCCAATGCTGTTGTTCTTTCTACTATTATACTTTGACTTCATTAATTTTGAACTTATTAATTATCAAATATATTATGTAATTAAACACTAACAGGATTTAAGAACCACTTAAAGAGTTTATCCTATTGCTAATTACCCGTTATAGTCAAATGATAGAAAGTCCAAGAGTTCCAAGAGTTCTATTCTGTGGTAACGAACGACTTTAATCCATTCGTTGGACATACTTTGACTAAATGAGAGGATGGTTATTGATTTATGTAGGTAGGTAGCATTTAATAGTAATTATTTGTTTAAGTAATATTACTTGATTCGATTCTTTAATTTTTGATTGTTTTTAATTAATCCGAATGTTAAATTTAAAGATGGCGTTTCATGTTTTACCATTAAAACGATGATTGTATGTATAATAATATATTTTCGGATTAATAAACTAATGTGAAAATTACTGATCGATACTTCGATTCTCGCTTTTATGAATTCGCCGAATTTAATCCTCGTGACGTCATAAACCTGAATATATCATGATGATGATGAGATGATGCCACATGCCACCCAGATTTAAACCAAAATTATTGTCGTGTAGCATTTTACATTTCAAAATTAAAAATTCATGTCTGAAATTAGAACTTTATTTGCGTCAAAGCGCCGGGAAGTCTAAGTAACCAAGAAACATTCAAAGTGATTCGAACTTCTCATTTTAATTTCAACATGCACATATTATTGCCAATTTGGAATTGATATTCATGTGGGCGATGTTAATGCACACGCCAAAAAGTAGCAAACAATGAAATTTTCTATATACCAAACAGTAAGAGAAGTAGCATTGACCACAAGGAGATAAAGAGAAAATTGTCAATTGTAGTGAACCTAACATGCGATTGCTTAATAATAATCAATCATGAGTTAATGTCATGGACAAAATGTGGATGTTAAAACATTTTTTTAAATGCTGCTTTTCGTAGCTGGTATAAATTCTTTTCTATTTCGATTTCTGAGACCATAACAGATTCTCCCTCTGCATCGTCCGTTTCGACTTTCTCTCAATCTTCTAATCCTTTTCAAAGTTTCACATTTTAGTCACCATGAAGGCAGCATTTATTCTCCTGGTAGCTTTGGCTTTGGCTGTGGCCGTTTCTCATGCTGCCCCAGCTCTCGAAGAACCCATGGCTGGCGACCACGATGTTGAAGCCAAGATGAACGACGCCGCTGACCGTAAATTAATATTTTCAAAAATCAAAGCAAACTATTATTTAAACTCAAAGTAATTTTTCTAATTAGTTATATAATTTTTGCACTGCTTCAGCTAACTGTGGACCACCGAATGGAGGTGCTGAAAGCAGTGGTGACAGCTCCGGTGGAGAGGAAGCATCAGCGAGACAGTCGAGGAATGGAAAGGGCAGAGGGAAGAAAGCTGGCAAAGGAGGCAAAGAATAATCAGTTTAATTTTTAATTTTCAACAATTTCAGCCAAAAAAACCCAAAATTTGGAACAGTTTAAAAAATTTACTCTTTATTATTTACTTAAATCATGATTCTCAATTTGAATATTTTAGTAATAAATTTCACTTAAGAAAATTGACAAGTCCCCTAAAATCAATAAAGACAAAATAAAATTTCATCATTAGCTCCACCAAACAAAATTAATATTTTTATTACGTTTCATACTTACATTTTTTTTTAAATTTAATTTATCTTTCACAACTCATCATGAATATGATTAGTCCGCCCCCTAAACACCAAACTCTCATTTTCTCTGTTGAACTGTACCAATTTTTGGTATTCCACATCCGATGGTTCATTCGTTGGTCTTGGTCCAATAACAGTCCTATTGCCGTCGTTTACATCGTCTTCTGAATTGTTTCCGTTTGTTCTCCAATTGAATTTCTGCCTGATCGCCTCTACAAAACGGTACACTGGGCGTAAGAATGGGAAGCAGTTTGCCCCACCGGGACCACCGTAGCTCATATTTGAAACTTGGTTAATTTATTAAAAATTCGACTTCAAATTTGAAACTCGGAAAAGAAGACTTCTCAACAGAATTATTATAACTATGATTAAACATTGAATTGTGAGATGAGATGAGACTGGGTGCGATGCGATTGATGACATGTGTTACGTTTCCCATAATCATGGAAAAAAAACGCCTTAAAAACTTCACTTTTTATGGGAAATTGTGCATCTGGAATGCTATAAGATAACAATTTTTAAGCTTCCACAATTTCATTTTCTGTTTGTGGACACTCTTCAATTGAACTATGTCGATGATTATCATGATTAAAAATGTTGCTTGGCCTTGGTTGTGACTGTGAGCGTTTTCGGTAATCCTCAACTCTCCACCATTTGAGTAAAGCATCAACCAAGCTGAACATGAGTAGATACCAAAAGAGCTGTGCGATAAGCCAGATAAAAAGCAGATTGAAATGGAAAGGCAGTCCAAGCTGGAAATATTTCTTTCTCCAGGGAATCTTCCGCTTTTCGCAGATCACCACCTGCAAAGTTCGAATTGTCGAAGCCATGAGAAAAGATGTAAGGGTGCAGACAATGTAGGTGTAGCAGAGAGACTTTAGATTCTGGAGAAAAGTAAAAATTTATATTTTGTTATATAAACTGGAATTATAGAAGTTTGGAAATTATTTTATTTTAAATTTACCTTTCTTGTTCCAATGATAAGCAAAATGCTTCCAAGCATGTAGATAAGCTGTGCACCCAACTCGATCGATAATGAGCCGATGATGAACGGAGCGCAGTAGAAGAGACCTGGCAGTCCGAAGTGTTTTTCTGGCTCATTTTGAGTATCGTTTTCGAAATCAGGCGTTTTTCCTTTTACACAAACTATGGTTAAAAATGTCAGAATCGTGATGAAAACTGGAACGCAAAGAATGATATTCACTATGAATAGGTGAAGCGGAAATTTTATTTGGTTTTCGGAAATGTCGAAAAGCAGCAGGATCGAGTTTATCCGGGGGAGGGATGAGTGAGAGGAAAATGAGACTTTCTTCTTTTTCTTGTACAATTTTCTTTTCTCATTATCATTGCTATTGCCATTGCTCTTTTTAAACTGCGAACTAAACATAGAAAATTTCCCTTGGCTTACTGTAGGAACCTGGGAACTAGAACAGGAGCAAGCTCCAATGCTGGACTGCATCTTGGTTCTCCAGGTCGAAGCAGCCACTCGACTGGACCGCAATTATGTCATTTTTTGGGTTGTTATAGAATTTTATGATGGGCTATTTATTTTAATTAAGGGAAAATTAATTAGTCGGGTTCAACATTTCCAGAAAATAATTAAAATGCATAGTGAGTAGTATATTATGAGTAATTAGAAATAATTTGGTAGAGTGGTAGCATCATAGAAGCCAATTAGTCTCATTATCATTTCACACTGGTCGCAAAAATTACATTAATATTTTATTTCAATTTTTTTTGGCTTTACGATATATTTGAATGATAAGAGGACATAAAATATTTGACGCAAATTGCAAACTTGAAGTGTGCTTCACTCATTACTATTACACATTTCCACTCCATTTTCATCCTTTCGTGATTCACGATCGTTGTCTTTCCGCACGAAAATCTGCTTTCAGCAAATTGACATTGAATGGATGATGTAAAACGTCAATCGCATGACTGGTTTCATTAAGACTTTCATTATTAAAATAAATGTGTATATTTATGTACATGCAAAATTTTTGGCTGATTCCAGTCATTTCAATTAATGGAATGTTACGCACACGGCTCCGGTAGGATTTCAAAATTATTTACATAAACATCTAACCAAAACAACAAAAAAAGAAATGAGGATAATTACAGGATTAATAATAGGATTTTGTGTTGGTGTCTCAGTTATGTCAGCGACCGGTAAACTATTTTTTTATTTCAACAAAAACCACAAAAAATGTACAATTTAATTTAATTCGTACCATTTACAACATACCATTTAATTCTAATTAAAATTTATCTAACCTAATTAAGTTTTATAAAAAATTATGTAATTACAACAAATATTTAGGACAAGTGACCGTGGATGGGTTCAGTTGTAAAGGAAAGTCTTCTGGAAATTATGAACATCCCCTTAACTGCACCTACTTCATAACCTGTGATGGAAATGAAAATCCTTGGGAAAGACCTTGCGGCTCATGTCACTATGACCCCTTAAATTGTCCAGAGGGCCGACTTGTATTCAATGCGACATTGAATCAGTGTGTGTGGGCGGACGAAACTGAATGTTGATAATATTAAATGAAGCGTGATTGATATCTAAATTTTACATAATCATTGCATCAAAATCAAACGAATTTAATAAAAACTCGGAAATAATGTAGATAAATCTTACTTGAAATAAATTTTTTAGCTATGTGAACATTTAAAAAATTCTTAATCAGATTTCGGTGAGATTCTAGACTTTTTTTTTCGCTTCGGCTTTGGCTTCGGCTTCGGCTTCCGTATAACATTTGAATACCAGAGTTGACCAAACAGGCATACGAAGCTTAAATACAATATTATGAAACCCCATAAACTGTGTGTATGTCTGTAACAGTCGTCACCCCGGTCTGCAAAATAAAAAAATATTTTCAAAATATATAAATCGTGTTAATATTTAGCTACGCAAATATTTTTTTTGCAAGCCACACTTACACCAGAGATAACCCGTGACCACATTTACAACCAGCCCGACAACCATCTGCGTTAACTGTAGGGTGGTGACCATGTTGCCACATAACCGTGGCACGTGATACCCCATGGTCTTGAGAGCATAGTACGGGTACATTAACGCATGCACTCCATAGTTCATCACAATGAAGTATCTCGATATCGGCTCCGCCTTTGGCATCATCACCCACGTCATTATTAAAGTGCCCACATGATGATACCACTGGAGAAGTACCACAGGTTTTTTCTTGAGAGCAACAAAGATGGTATCGCCAAGCTCGAAGAATTTACTGATTCCAAACAGAATCACCCAGTAGACCATGGGAATACTCATGTCCTCCATGGAACAAAGACTGTGAAAAGGTCCATTGGGCTTTTGAAGAATGTACAAAAGAGTCGGTGCGGTACGATAAAATCCGATGATCGAAAAACTACCCAAGGCAATGTTCCAGAGAACCAATGGAATCTTCAAGTCCAAGGCTGGTCTCTTCTGCATGTAGAGTTTGATCCCGAATAGAACAAAGATGTAAAAGAGAGAGGCATAAATCGACATGTACCAATGTTCATCAATGAATTCACGCCAGCCGTTCACGTCCACCTCTTCAAAGGTCCAGCTAGGAAACAAACCGGGTTCCACCCAGCTCCAGTTCAAAGGTCTGGTTTTAGTCACTAACTGTTGGTAGCTTAAGTTCATTTTATGGTCCATAAAAAATTCCACCCGTAAATAAATAAAGAATTTTTTAAATTAAAACGCCCAAGGAATTAAATTAGAAAAAGGTACAGCTTGTACCGTACAGTCGAAGTCAGACTCTCACACAATCAAGTCCAACTTGATAGTAAAATGATTTTGTCAATGAATCTGAGACCAACCGAAATGAAATTGAGTCCACGTAAGTTTTATAAGATCTGGCAAGCTTTTAAAGTGAAGTAAGCAGGTTGCTTATACGCATTATCTTGGCAGGACAATTACCTATATAATAAATGAGCACAAAGCCAATTTCATACAATCGTTCACAATAAAATGCTACCAGTAAAATACCTAGACCTATCAAATATATGTAACATGTAAGCCTGCATAAAATAATAAATAAACATATTAAAATTTTACCTAACATGAAACAAACATTTAATAAAGAATTGCGTGAGTAATTCATTGCCATTAATGATTAAACTATTTAAAGTTTAAATTTATTGAGAAAATTTCCAAGAACAGAACAAACTGAAGGATTGGTACGTATTTGATAGTATTGATGAAAACCATTTTTACATACACAGTTTAATTTTATTAGGTACAGACATTATGCTCAGGTATGTAACATAATTGAAATTAGTCATTTTTCTTCAGCTTTTTCTTGTCCTGACGTAACACCAAATCGACGAAGAGTTTTCCAAACAGTACGATGAATGACCCGTACAGAAATAAACAGGCTTTGATGCTGTCCGGATGCCTAAAGCAGTCATAACCAATTTCTAAAGAAAACAAACAAACAAAATGATTGTTAGTTACAGAAAGTATTTATTAATCATTCATATTTAATTAATGACTCACGTCTTAATGCAACCGACAAAACATTGACAAGAAATCCAATGAGCATCTGCGTCAACTGGAGGGTAGTAATGAGATTGGCAAAAGACTTTGGAACATTGACGTCCACTGCCTTCATGGCAAAATATGGGTACATGAGGGAATGCACGCCATAATTGAGGACAATGTAGTATCTGGAAATCGGCTCTCCAAGTGGTCCCATCAGCCACGAGACGGCTAAGGTGATTAAATGATGATACCACTGTAGAAAGACCAAAGGTCTTTTTCGCAGCACGATGAAAACCGTGTCACCAAGTTCCACATATTTACTTAGGCAGAACGTGATAATCCAGAAGGCCATCGGAACACTCATGTCTTCCCTGGTGCACACACTGTGGAACATTCCATGGGGCTTTTGCAGCACATAAAAAAGTGTGGGCGCCGTACGGAGAAACCCGAAAATTGAGAAAATTCCCAGGGCAAGATTCCACAAGAAAAGTGGCGTCTTCAGGTTGAACGCTGGTCGGCCACGCATCCATAGCTGGAGCCCGAAAATCGTGCTGAGGTAGATGGGAGCGATGTAAATTGCAAACTTCCAATTATCTTCTATATATTTTTGCCACCAGTGAAGGTCCACCTCTTCGAACTTAAATGTGTCAAAGGAACCCACTGGAACATATTCCCAGTTTAAGGGACGTTTTTCTATCACTTCATGGAGATATGTTGAATTGCTCATTTTAGTTCCCAATTTTTAATAATTGAAAAAAATCCTACACTGTTTCGTTCTACATTGGAGTCGAAATTGGAACTGGTACAGTTCTCTTTCTACTGATTTTCTGTGCGTGTATATTTGATTCCAAATTAAAGCATTTTAAATACAACTACAATTCAATTTCTTGCTTTCAAGTAAACCATAATCATTTTTTGCTTGTGCGAATCATTTTTAATAACGTTGAATTTATTTTCCAAGATACTACAAAAAATGATTTTGTCTTTGTAAGGTTAAGACAACGAAATTCTAGAGCTGACAGGTATTATAATAAATAGGTTCCGCTGATGAATGAACGTGTCGGTAATTTTCCCACGCTCGTGCATCATCATATTCATCATCATACATCATAATGATGATATTATTATCATTATCATCCTCTTTTAATCATTACATGTGTATCAACTCAAAACAACAGATATTGTGCGTCATTAAAAGTAACTCGTAATTTTGTAATTGAAACATCATCTTTTTTTCCTACAAATTAAGAGTCCAGACTCTATCAAGGGCATTAAGACTTTTCTCACCGGTTGCCTAAAACTCATTGTCAAGACCATCATTACATTACCTTCGCCGGTCAGGCGTTCGCTTGCGCATGTTTATGTCTAATTAAATATACTTAAAGGGGATTTCCTTTCCCGATTTACTTGTGAAAAATAACCAAGATGTTAAGTTTTGCTGATATATAACGTAAAACATTATTGACTGAAGTAGTATAGTTGCCTTTTATATTTGAATTTGCATGATTTAGCATTTATTTATAAATACCTACATATGTATATGTACCTTTAATTTACCTTCATTATGAAGGAAATGGTATGATTTTTTTTACACACGAATTTTTTAAACGATAAAAATAAATATTTTATTCACTGACTGTGTCTCATACATTATATGTATTTATTTTATTTAAATTTTATTTGAAATACTTTATATTAGTGAAGTTTCTTTGACACTTGTTCTCTCTTCTTTAGAACGATATCGACGAAAAGTTTTCCAAACAGGAGGATGAAAGCGCCATATAAAAGCATGAAGCCTCTAATGCTGTTCGGATGTCTCGAACACTCATAACCCATTTCTGTAAAAAAATGGTATAAAATTAATTCACCTACTTACATAATTATAAAAATTTATCATATTGATTGAAATTCATTTTTAATAATAATTAACTCACGTAGCAGAACAACGGATAACACATTAACAAAGAAGGCAATGATCATCTGAGACAACTGCAGCGTCGTTATCACGTGGGCCAATGGTCTCGGCAAATTGACGCCAACACCTTTCAGAGCAAAGTATGGATACATCAAAGCGTGGACACCATAATTCAGCACAATATAGTATCTTGACACGGGTTCAGCGAGTGGCGCCACGAGCCAAGTGACAATTAAAGTTGCAATATGATGAAACCACTGGAGAAATGTCAGAGGTCGTTTCCTCAGAACAATGAAGACGGTGTCACCAAGTTCAAGAAACTTGCTGAGGCAGAAGGAAATGATCCAGAATCCCATTGGAACACTCATGTCACTCCTGGTGCACACACTGTGGAAGAAACCGTCTTCCTTCTGCAGCACATGCAGCATTGTGGGCGCTGTTCGGAGGAAACCGAAAATCGAAAAGATTCCCAGAGAGAGATTCCAAAGGAATAGCGCAAATCTTAGTTTAAATGGCGACCTTCCTGCCATGAAACTTTGCAAACCGAAGATGGTGACGAGGTAGATGGGCATGGCGTAGAGGGCGTAGAGGTAGCGCCTACTCGCAAATTCAGGCCAGTAGGCGAGGTCTATCTCTTCGAAGCTGAAGCTTGGAAACGAACCAGTGGAAACGTAGTCCCAGTCTGCAGGGCGGTTCCGAACCACTTCCTCTTGGTACGTTAAATTCGTCATATTTCAAAAAAAAAAAAAAAAACCTTTGAAATCAATGTTTCTGTTTGGAAACTTCTCAGTCCCTTCTTAAAGATTCAACCTCTTTTTGAATTCATGAAGCAAATGAAGGCTTTGTTAAATATTTTCTTATGATATTTGGTGAATGCTGACGAAATAACCTAAATTCTCACAAATTAAAATCATTATGTTTATGTAGACATTGGAACTGAAATCAGCCCACAACTTCCTCTTTCATGTCTGCGCTCCATTAATTTTAATTATCCAGAGCTTCAGTATGTAATAAAATTATCATAGAATTATTTTCATCATAGACACTAACAAGGGCACTCACTCGTTCGTGTTCAAAGTTAATGACTGAAAATAAATTAATTTTCAGTGTTACCTCGAAGTGATTATTTAACTCGTTCGAATTTAGACTAATTATATAATTAATGTAGACACACATTTAGAATCTAAACTTATCATTTATTATATCATCAAAATAAAGCAAAATAATTAATCGTCCATCCATCATAAAATCATAAGCACTGTCATAATTAAAAGTTAGAAATAAAATTCATTTTTTATATCTGACTTATTTATATTTCTTACTAATAATTATGTATTGTGATAAATGTTTAATGAATTAATTTAATGAATCAATTAAGAAAAAATTAATATTCGAAAAGAAATCTGTCGCAGTAGACCCCAAGAGTCACGTTGCTTTAATGCTTTTACCGGGGCTCCTTTGAGAGAAAAAACTCAATTTTGAGAATTTTGTCTATCCTGCTTTTGTTGGTGATACTATCCCAGATTGGGAAACTTGGGAAAGTGGATCAAAACTGTTTACCACTACCACACCATTCTTCTTGCTACTGCTGTTTTATTCACTTATCCGTGTACGCACTGCACAAATAAATTTAATATTTTAATTAAATAATTAAACCATCAACTTTCCTCAGTTTTTAAAGACTAAATATTAATTCATTATTATAATTTAATAAATTGATTTTATTTGTCAATTTTAAAATTTGTAAAAATAATTTAATAATTATTTTGAAATTTTAAATGGATTCTGGTGGTGGACACATGTCCACATTAACTAACGGTATTAACATTAACGCCAACTTTAGTAGTAATGATAACAGTCATAACAACAGCAAGGGCAATTTCAGTGAAAATGGTGGCGGTCACGACGCGTCGCTGGAAATTATTGACCTCGTTAGCGACGATGATAATGACGACATAGAGGGGGGACACTGGCAACATGGGCTTCCAGAAGGGCAACCGCAACCGATTCATTTGGATGGTGGCGATGGCGACGACGATTCCTGGAGAAACAATATACCACTTCCACTTCACGAATTTCCTGTTTTCAATGGTAAAATTCTATTATATTATTATATATTAACTTATTAAATAATAACTTTAATAATAATACCTAAATTTAATTTTTTCCACCACCGCCAACTTTTTAATTTGGTTTCAGTTCCGAAGAACAATGGTTTTCGGGATGGAGGTAAAGGTTTCCGGAGATTTTTGGAAAGTCGACCCATACCCACCCCCACCACCACCCCGAAGACTCCCTGGCTTCCAAAGAAGCGTGTGAAAGAGGTTATTGTTATTTCGTGTGAAGTGTGTGGCAAGGGTTTTTACCAGAAGACATCCATTTGGCGGCACATGAAGACAGTTCATGGCATCGGCCCCAAAAGTAAGCCGAAACCACGATCTCAATCTGGGAATAATAATAATGGAACACAAAAAGTGGGTGTCCTGGGACAAGGTTTGATTTTGGCACCAGCGATTTCTCAAAATGGTACTTCAATAATTTTTAAACAATAATTTAAAATGAAAATGTACATAAATTCAACTCAGGCAAATTAAAAATTAACTCTGGAAATGATTTACTGTAAATTAAATGAATTTACGTTTTATTTTCTAACAGGTGTGGGAGGCCGCTCTCAAAATGTTTCAGAGAGAGGAAATTTGCGACAACCAGAAAACTCGCAAACCGACAATGGATATGAAGGAGAAGAACCTTGCTTCACATGCGGCATGGTTTTTTCTACTGCAGCTCAGCTCGAGATGCATGAAAAAATTCATGAGTCCACTCGTAAGTGAAAAAACTATTTTTTTTTAAATTTTATAATTTTTAAATTCTTTATTTAATATAAATAAACATTTTATATTTCATTTTGAATTTGCTAGACGTAGACCTAACTTCGTCAAATGAATCCGAGCCAGTGGCAGTTAAAGAGGCGGTGGTAGAAGAAAAAGAGTTCAGGAACGATGTGATCAATGAAGTATGTGTTGATAATGATGGCGAGGATGACCATGACCACAACGAACTTCAACCTATGGAAATGGACAGTAACGATATTGAAATCCCCCTCTCGGAGTGTCCCGCTTCCGAACCCACTTTTGGATGTGACCAGTGTCACCAATATTTTTGGGATAACGAGTCTCTACAGGAACACTGCTTGAAGGATCATCCACCACAATTGGAGCATGCGTATGAATGTAAGAAATGCGGGAAAAAATTGGACACATTGGAAGCATTCAGAGCTCATCGTCACGGACGTGGCCCGGGGCGCCCGCGAAAGTATGCAAAACTTCAAAGGCCGAAGTTTCAGGCAAGGGGGGTTGTGTTTGCATCTGGGAAGCGACCTGGACGGAAACTGAAACCGAGAAATGAAGACGGTACTATAAAGGTAACCCCACCCGCAGTGGTTCGCCAAGTTGAGGGGGAAATCCACACACCAGTACCATCGCAAGAAAGTCAAGCTCCAGATTCTAATGAAAGTCAACGTGAGCGTGAACGCCGCCTTCGCCCGAATCCGAAACGGAAGATACTTGACGAATACGAAAGCGAGGTGACGCCAGATTCAGAACCTAAAATCAAAATGACAAAACCCCATAAAAAACGTGGGCGTAAACCTAAACCCAAACCAAACACAAACATAATCACTGTGAAAAGAGGTCGAGGGCGTCCTAAAATCGTGCGTGAGCCGCCACAGCTTACATTGGCATTGGAGCATCCCGTTATTGGTTCTGCTAGTGAAATTGAGGCACCACCTCAATTGAAAAAGGCGATTATTCAGCAGAAGATTATGATCACGGGAAATGCAGCAATAAGAGGACAAAGTCAGGACCTAACTGCACTCTCCGAATCATGAGAATAGTAGAATGTCTGGATGAAAAATTTAACATAAATATTTAACTTTTTCATTGTTCATCACTGATGAATCATCAGTTTAAAATTTAATTTTTGTATTTTTATTCTTGCAAATTAACATAATTTTATAGTTTTTTATCGGTTTGTTGTAAAGTAAATAAATACTACGTAGAAGTATTAAAATAGTAGTCTAAATAGTTTTTACTTCTTAGTTTATTTTTGCTCAGAAGCCAGACTGGAATAAAATTAAATTGTCATTGAATTTATGATTAATTAATTAAGTCATATCGTGAGATAAAATAAAGAAATTAAACCCAGAAACATCCGATTAAAGTTTTGTTAACATGAGAATACCGTAATTGTTAATTTATTATTTAGTAGTTACATTAGAACAACCTCTACTCCACCGACGAATTGCCAAGAGATGCAAAGGCAACTGAAGAATCATTCATTAGAATAGATACCATGATTAAATTAAATCATTTACTGATTAAATTAATCATCATTTGTTTATGACTTTTTAATGATTAAAATTAAATATGCAAATATATGCAAAAAATGCTGTCTGGTTATCAATGATGACTCTTCATGCTTGATATTTCGGTTGCACTTGCCCCAGAATTCCTATTGAATTCTCCCGGGAATCTCGAAATATTTTTTTATAGAGATAGAGAAGCAGAAGCAGTCGCATTTCTCTATAACCCTTACCGTCCATTAATTAACCTCAAATTAAAATCTGACTAAAAAGTGGATCATTTCATCGTTGGGTTAAGCTCAATTATTAACTAGGAAATAAAAATTAATAATTGATTTCAATAATTACACGATTTGAGCTTTTGGACAGATTTTCTATAAAAATTAATTCAGTCATATAATTTTGTTACATTAGATGATTAGAATTTAATCATTCCGTAAAATGGAGTATGTCCGGCTATCTCGGCTATCTACAACAACCACTAACGCTAACAGCTACTGTTACAGTAATTCGCAAGCTAATGATAATAATAATGTCATTTTATTTGCAAATAATGACACTGGTGATTTCAACCAGCGACAAGAATGGCTCCAAGATCAAGACGCACAACCTCCTATTCAGTTGGAAGGTGGCGATGGTGGCATTTTATTAGGTCCCAACGGAGTTCCATTACAACTTCACGAATTTCCTGTTTTTACTCGTAATTACATTAAACGTTTTAATCTTAATCGTTAAAAATTATAAATTATACAACGTTAATAATTAATTAAAAACTATATATGCACCTGTTTGCTCAGTTTTATTTTTTATTGTATTGTAATGTTATTTGCCTTTATAATTTGATTTCAGTTCCAAAATCGAACAGCTTCATGCATAAAGGGCGTTATTTGGAGAAACAAGGGACATTGGCCAGGACTTGTCCCTTGTCCTGGCCCTGGCCCAGGACCACAGCCACCATTGAGCAACGTTGGGTTCCAGTTCCAAATAAACTTAACACAAAGATCAATATTTGGTGCCAAGTGTGCGGCAAGGGTTTCTGCAATAAATTATCCGCTGGGCGGCACATGGCGACAGCTCACGGCTGTTCTCTTCAAACTCTCGCTGAAAAGCCGCTGCTAAAACCGACGCCACCATCTGCAAATCAAATTAAAAGTATGTCTGTCATAGGGCAAGTTGTAAATTTGGCACCCTCACCCTCGATTTCTCTAAATGGTAAAGGTAATATTTTTTTTACAAATTTTCTATGTTGACTTGTCATTGACAAATAATATTTAAAATAAAATACTTCAATGATTATTTTTTACTGGTTAATTACACAGGAATCACTCCGAAAACCAACGCTCCAGGAAATTGGCAACAACAGAACCAAAAGCCAACCGGAAATTCACAAGGATATCAAGGCGAAGAACCTTGCTTTTTATGTGGCCTGGTTTTCTCCACTGCATCTCAACTCATGATGCATGAAAAAGTTCATGCTGCCAATAATGGTACATGAAAAACATTTAAATTAATTTATTTTTATTTTTCTAATTATAATTCTGTATTTTATATAAGTATTTTTATTTCTGTTTTTGAATTTGGTAAACTACAGCTTCATTCAATGAACCTGTGCCAGCTGAAGTGGAGGTTGAGGGGGCGGCGGAGGATGAACCAG
>VYYJ01001251.1:0-33736 GCA_021029165.1 Cyphoderus albinus | reverse complement strand
CAATTAGTTAATTAAAATTAAGAGATATTTACCATGTGTCTCCTGGTGAGTCACGGCCAATGCTTAGATTTATTTATTTACATATATCATTATGGTGTGTGTCCATTAAAATTGCTCCATCAGAAAATAAAAAAGGTTCAGAAGAAATCTAACTTTTTTCTCATGTTCGCAAGTCATCCAATACATTTTATGGATTTATGGACACATCCCATTACATTTATAACCACCACCACCTGCTGCTATCCGCAATTTCCAGTTTACATTACAATACAAATACAATGTGTGCAGAGAAAAAATTAAACGGATTCTCAATCTGAATCAGTTGGTATGTGAAACCACATCGTGAAAATGAAATGCTATCAGAATCAGGCCATTTTAAAAAATGAAGCCACTGATTGAATTGGCTGAAAAAAAGCAGACGAGAGATGATCTCATCCTCCTATGATATACTGCTTTTCCATTTTATGTTTCATGAATATCAATATTATATTTAGGTAGTTTCTATTCTGCGAAAAAACGTCAGTACTCGCAAGCGAGAGTCAGGAGCGGAGAAAATTACCATTTTAGTGATTCAAGTCAGGTAGGAAAATGGAGCGGAGCCAATCTAGAGCGTTGAAAAATAACGAATTATATTTTTTCAAACTGGATTCTGAATCATGGACGGACACAAGAGAAGAACCAAGTGGAAATAATTGCAGACATGAGAACTGAGACTGATGACGATGATGAAGAGTAGCGTAATCGCAAAAAATGTGCTCCATTTGTAATAACTTTTAGATGCAGCTTTTAGATTGAGATGAGACGCCAGCTTGTCTAGCTCAGCTTTTGTTCATTTTTATTTCATTTTTTCGCTTTGCCTGAAGCCATCATGACTAGAAAAAGTGAGTCAATTGTTCAAATCTTACATTTAAATTCTGGTCGATTTTATTTCTTCAGATTTGTTGTAAAATAAATGTGATACTTGACTTAGAAAGTGACTCACTGGTTGATGACATAAAACTTATCTCAACTGAAATTCGTTATTTTCAATTTACTGCTGATGACGCCACTCCATCCGGAGCATTTCCACCTCAATCGCTTCAATGCGACTGAGAAGAGACGGGTAGGAGTAGTGAAATGCCCAGTACCACTCATCAAAATAAGGATAAACCAGATTCTCTTTGTTGAGTTCGATAAGCGCGTCGATAAGATCGTCACCATAGCCTAACTTAGTGGCAAACGCGTCTGCTTCGAATTCTCGTCTTTGGCTGAACCACAGCATGATACCGGCGAGAATCTTAGTGAAATAATTAATTTCGCTTAATTGTATGTATAAGCCCTGATGTAATTTTACCATAATTAAAATCAAGTTACAATTTTGGTGATATCCATCACATCCATGAAGATAAGTCTCAGCCCTAACAAAATTGGCTTATCCATGTTCCACGGCACCTCGAACGCCGAGAAAAGGCTCGAGTTTTGGTAGACGTAGGAAAAAATAAAGAAAAAGAGAAAAAGCGCCACCTGAGGCAGGATCATTTCCCAGAGGGTGTGGCTCATCACCCAGTGACCCATCAACCTAGCCACAATCGCCTCAAGCTCGTACTCTGTGAAGCCAATATCTTGGAGATTCGTCCTGCTGACATGCGACTTGGCCCTGTTATCCAGTACCATTCTACTCGCCTCGCGACTTTCTCTAGGATTGTTCATCATGTGTGATATCCTGGAAGGCACCTGATAACTGTCATCGTCGTCTCCGTCCGAAGAGTACTTCCGGGCGCGTTTCTTTCCTTTCTTCTTTTTCTTCTTCCTGGAGTACTTGTCGTCATCTTCGGACTCGGAGTCAGCCTGGAAAAATGAATTGTCCAACCAACAATGCTGGAGCACAAAAAACTTGATCATCATCTTATCAGGATAAGATAAGACTCACTTCCGGATACCCCAAGAGTAGCGTGTCATACAGAACAATTCGTTTCGAGTTGAGCAGCCCGTAAAAGTAGGCGTCTCTGTGCTCAGTCTTCCAACTTTGGTGCAGCACCAGGATTTCATCGAGTGGAAAGCCTAAGAAGTGCGCCAAGCGACTCAGACGATTTCGGAGCCTGCCCTCCCTGAGTGGAGTGTACTTATCGAAAATTGGTGCAATCACGTTCGGGTAAATTTGCAACGTCACCATTGACCAGAAGCAGGAAAATAGCCAGAGCCAAACATAGAAAACTTGTCCGGAGGCACGCACAATCCAAAGAATCGCTATTCCAGTAATTGTTGAGTAAACGCACTCTACCAAGATAAGCTTGAACCGCTCCATGAAGAAGTTGCCAAGTGTCATTTTATTGAAGCCGTAGTTTTCTTCGATTACAAAAGTTCGGTACAGCTTGAGCGGAAGTCCGACAACATTGATAAGCCAGATTGACAAGGTTATGAACACAATGGATTCGCCGGTTTCCTGGTCCCAATCTGCAGGCCAGAACCCCAGGAATTCCAACACCGGACCGGAAACAAACCAGAGTTTGGTAAATCCCGCATACAAAATTGTCCAGACCTCATAAACCGTCCAGTAAACACAAGAACACATTTCCAACTTGATAAGGTCTCTATTGTAGAGTCTCGCCTTATGAAAAGTCCTTGGAGCAATGGCCATCCGGAGAACTCTTGGAATGTGCTTCTTCTCATTCAGAACATTTACTTGGCGAACACAGAGATAAAACTGAGCCGCGTACTTGATAAACTGCCAGACAAAACAAGCCCACCGGATGTAGGTGGGAACTACGCCTTGCCAACGGGCCCACCCTTTCGAGGGATTTTTACCCTGAATTATCCTATGCATAAACGCACTGATGCCGCCCTCCGAATCGGGAACTTCCGCCTCCGGGGGAAGATGCTCTTCCTCTCCCATTGTGTCATTCAATAAAGTTTCATTTGCACTCGTGTCGAAACCAAAGAATTTTTTTTAGCATCTTATCTTAGGTTATCAATCAGGTCACGCCAGATCTTATGGGTCAAAGTTTTACGTTACAAAACCCCGTTTTCTTTTTGTAAAAAAACGAAGAAAAAGTTACAGTGTCTCTTTTGCTAAAAAAAACCTAAACCGATTTTTCAATATAAAATGACTACCCTTGACCTTAGTTACCGCCACCATTATGTACACCAAAGGTCATTTAGATATTCTGGGGTCATTTCAACTTGATTTACAAGCATTTTGATTTGACAGTCTTGATAAGCTTTTTTCAAGATTACATGCGAGTCCATCACAAGACAACTCTTCTGAAAAGCTAAAAATGCCATTTTTGCAATTCTTACAATGCAACAATGTTTAGAAAAGAAGACTTAAAAAACCTATTTTTTTAAGTTGCGGCTTCCCTTTGCGTTTTGACTGACATGACATGACATGACAGATCAAGATAAGGCACGTAAAGCAAAGCAAAGTGCATAATGACACATAATGATAATGGCAAATAAAATGGCAATATCCACTTACTCTTGTCGCTTAATTACATATTTATTTATGCACTTTTTCCTCGTTCTTCATTTCAAGTCACTTTTTAAATGCTTATCATTGTTATTATTATTACCATTATGCAATGCAATTTATTTTTTTCGTGTCCACGTCCACTTCATTGCAATGCAAGCGAGAGCGAAGAAATGGAAAGAAAAGGTTAGTTCAAGGAGAAAACAGATGCAAAACAACTTTTGAAAAATAAAAAGTTAACCATAAAGTTGCATTACCACTTTAATGGACACACACGTTGGATATGATATTATGGTAGTTTAGATAGATGAACACAAAAAATGCATGCAGTAGCAGAAATGCGGTTCGAAAATCTGAATCTTAGACTCACTGGAGGATAAAAAATGGTCTGTGGTTGGCAGTAAGTTACTATATAATAGTAATTTGCCTTTGAGTAGGTAATGGATAATTTTTTTTTCTTTTTCGAATGACGCAATTCGTCGGTTCTCCCAGATTGCATTTTACATTCAATTGGTTAAACTGTGGTCAGTCAGAGTCAAGCAAAGTAAAGAGTCGTGTGGAAGGTCATGCACGTATCCTACAAGCTCAGCTTGGATACTAATGAACATATTTTTACAGAATCTCTCCTAAGATAAGCAATTGTAAACAGCTCCAGGAATTTAGTTTACGATATTCTCAGGATTTCCTTCCATCCAGGCAAAAAATTCTTATTACACTTACATAAATGAATCATTCTCAAATTCGGAAGTTTTCCTTGTCTTGTTTTGATTTGATAACCTTCATGTGTGAACCACTCTTGATTGTTATTATGTATTCTTCAAACTTCCGGCTTAGTTATTAACTGAAACCGGACATTTAATAGGCCAATTAAAATGTAGCAATACAAAACCACAGTGAAATTGCAAATGTTAGACAGGTCAAGATTCAAGATCATTCTCGTACGCTCCAATCAAACTGATGATCTGCAATTACAGTTTAATAAAACAAAAAATTGGAATAGAGAAAAATTGAAACCTGTCTACGTGCAGATGACAAAAAAGTTGAGTTAAGCAAACAAGTAGGTAACTCAAGATAACCTTGGATGTGGCCAGAGCCCATTGACTCAACTTCTTTGCATCTCTGCATCCACGATCACTGACTGATCTGATGACAGGGTTGACAATGACTAACCAAACCACAAGCGTGATCTTCTTGATCCTCATCATCCCTACTTAATGATAACCATCCACCAATTTCTCTCAAATTTTACCACATCAACTACATCTATCTACTCTGATTTTGACCACAATGATCATACCTAATCATGTCACCATAAATATCTTTAAAGGAAGGTCATCTTAATATTGCTTACGTAGAGTAGAAATAAAAATAAAAACAAAACAAGATTTTCCATTTTGATTCTGTTTCAGACTGAAAAAAGTTTTAATTACTTAGAGAATGGGACGTGTGTCCCGTTTTTCCTGCCTCCGTCTTAACTTTATTTCGAGGTGCTTATCGAAGCCAAAATGAGAAGCAACAACAACTTCAATTCTTCAACTCTGCTTCAGCTCAGCTTCAGTTCTGTCATTGCTCTGCAAAAAACCAGTTGTGTCTCTGAAAACCAGTATTTGTTTTGATTTTTGCGTAAAATACTATCGAAATGTGAAAAAATCTGTATTCTGCAGTACTATCAAAACTTTTCGTAGTAAAGCAAAAGCATCGTATGTATGACTATGGTTATCCAGGATGTTCTTTACCTGGCGGACTTATGGATCTGAGGATTTTCCATTTTGCTCAGAATAAAAAAGTGGAACAATTAAGAAAGTGCATTTAACGTTTGTGAACATGAGCAAGATGAAAAGTTGTCCCATAAAGTAGAAATGAAAAACAACTAAAACACGCATCATCTTGTATTAATATTGTTTTTGTAGCCACGGCCGATAAGCACAGAGGGTATGAAGACAAGCAGATTTACTATTCTATTGTAGCATAGCCAATCAAAGCGAAGCAAAATTACCACAAAAAATCTTCGCTTACCTTCTGAAAGTCCAAGTGGTCCGTGACCGCCGAATCGCCTGAATCATCCTCAACACCTTCATCCACCTCGTCTTCTTCATCGCGCTCCGAAATTAGCTCCGATAAGCCCAGTTGCGCACAGTACTTGTCCACATCGATGCTGGAAATCTGTAATTATTTCAGTTAACCGGACACAAAAATTAATTATTTTCATTATGCTTATCATAATAATATTCTGTATTAATGATCATTACAAAGTCATGAATAAGACACTAATGATATTTTTTTTGTTTTGTTCCTCCAGGTGCCACCACTTAAGGAATGATTTATGACTGTATGTGTTCATTTCTTTAATTATATATGGACAAGGAAAACGAAATGGGATTTCTGCTTTTTAGCCATTTATCATTCATTAGCATTGTGTAAGTAATTAAGTCAGTCAGACAGGCATTTTGGAAACTTCAAGGTTATCCAGAATGAAGCACGAAACAAAAACTTTGTATTTATTGTAACGTAAAACTTGCTGAAAAAAATTAGGCATGTGTGTAATGTAGGTTATAACAAATGACTCTTGTTCTCCGCGTGTTTTTGCTAATTGGTTCCAAAAATGATCAATTGGACAGCAAAGAGACTCCTGTTCTTTCGTGGTACTCCACTTTGGCTTATTAATTAAGCTAATTAATTAGGTACAATAATAAAAGCATTTTGGTGGGGAAATTCGGGGAAATGGGATATTACTTTTTGATTGATAATTCCTATTATTTCCTTTCCAAAAGAAACAGGGGAAATTGGAAAGCAATGCGAAGCTGATTTATTACAGAAAATCCTCTTTTCGAAGATTCTTTTATTGGTATTTGTTATGATGTTGCTCGCTATAAATAATATTAATACAAACGAAATGAAATCAAGCTGGAGGATTGAGGTGAGTGAGTGAAAGTGAACCGAGAATGAAATTGAATTTTCACTCTGATTTTCCCTTTTCTTTTGAAATGAAACATCCAATTATTATGTTTCCCGGAATACGCAAATTAGGCTCGATCCCACTCGAAAATGAAAATAAGGCAGACCACCCACCCAACAAATGGATAAGGACACATTATTTTCATTCGCATTATTGAATGTAAATTCAACTGGAGATTCATGATCAGGATCACATTTCAATTAAAAATGTTTCTCCTTTCCTCTTCACATTTCCCATCCATTCATTCATTGTCATCCAATTAACTTCTATATTCAGGAGTATCTTTGCACAAGATAAGATACAACAAAGATAACCCTCTGGCATGCATGATGAACAACTTTCTCCTCGTTTCCATTTCATTCGCTAACGAAGCAGAAAATCAACCTGTTTCCTGATACTGTCTC
The DNA here is from genome assembly GCA_021029165.1 of Cyphoderus albinus. Lineage (NCBI taxonomy): Eukaryota > Metazoa > Arthropoda > Collembola > Entomobryomorpha > Paronellidae > Cyphoderus > Cyphoderus albinus. The sequence continues at coordinate 26,931 of VYYJ01001251.1, read as the reverse complement.
CTTTTACCTTTCTCCAATTTCCATTTCCATTCTAAAAGCTCATCAACTCAATTTCCTTTCATTTAGCCTTATCATGATGCTCTGCCCACACTACATTAAACCTTTCTCTACTACTTCATGTTTATCCTGCTCCAGTTTCCTTTCAAAACAATAAAGTGGACACACTCAACTCAAATTCAACCCACTCTATTAGAAACTTTCTACTTGCAGGTAGAAAAGTACTATTTTTAACACAAGATCAGATTTCAACTGAAAGTGAAATTCGAACCTGTTTTCACTATGAAATGGCCGTTTACAATGTTAGTAGGTGCTCATTGTATTTTTCTCCAGAATTACTCTCCCTTTGCTCCAGCTTCACATTTTGTATTTCTTAGAATTATTTTCACTTTGTCTGTGTGTATGTAACCAGATAATAACCATTATAAACAGATCACCTTACATCACTCACCTTCATGTCATGTCATTTTCTTTACTACCTGGAAAATTGTCCGGAGAGACTTTAAAAACGAAAATGAGTGACATCCTTTTTTACTTTCACCCTTTCACTTTTCCACATTTTGAACAGGATGAAGGGAAAAATGGTGGATGAAGATAGCGTAAGTAAAGAGAGGCTCTGTAAGTAATTTTCATGGAGTGGAGGAGTCATCGAGTCCGTTTGTTGGAATGAAGTGGATTGCGTGGAGAATGGAGCATATGATAAGATAAGAGATTAAGATTAGGCTTGAACGCACCGGTGCACAATACTCTCATTATTTTTACTTTCCTTCACTTTCTCCTCTCAAATCAGCATTTCCAACGGAATCTCAACAAAAGAAAGGGAAAGCAGGAGGACCTTGACAATTCTCTTTATGATCACGACTTTTTCAGCAGCGCGTGTGGCCAATGAGGCATGGTAAGTTGATGCACGTGTGCAGTTTACATTTCCTATCTTACTTATAGAAGTGAGGAGTTTTGGAAGATCTCCACATGAAAAGTAAAAAGTTTTGCCCTGAAATTAATGGCTGTACCATCATGAGGATCATCATAGATGAAAGTAGATGAGTTTGACTTGAACGACTCATCATGAACGAGGAAGTTGATGAATGCATTCATTAAAGTAAAGATTGTCTGAAAATGTGCTGTCTGTCGTGTACTCTGTAAATAAATGAGGATTTACCTGAGTCCTTCCCTTGAGATGAGATGAGCTCATTAAGGGCTTATCAACCAACTCAAACGACGTCGTTTTACTTTCTCCACTTTTATTTCGCTTTCACTCAACAATTCATCATCTCGTCTCATTTCTTTTTAATCACATCACAATGAACTCCGTCTTGTGACTTCAAGTGGAAAGTGGAAGTAAATGGGAACTAAACCCAAAACTGGGGACATAATGGAGCGTGGACACAACCGGTTGAGAGGTAAGGAGACTAGCTCAAATGAAACTCCATTTTCTTCTCCATCCAATTAAAAAAGCTCATCATCGTCCGCCTCTCATTTTCAAGTGAGCGAGAGCGAACACACAAGACGAACATTCAAATTTAAGTCTCTTCTACAAATGAGAAGGAGAAACTGCAGATAAGCCAGGAGAATCTCATTTCAATTTATCTTGAGTCATTGAGTGCGAAAGGACAAGAGACCGCACACGATGAGACACAAAGTGGAAAATTTACATTTCCGAGAAATGTATTTTTAACAAATGATAAATGATTAATACTCACTAACAATCTTTATCCAATAATGACGCAAGTACAAATGGCGTACCTAAATCAACACTAATTTAAATAAGCTCCTGCGTTTAGCTTTATTAGGTTAACTTTACTCAGTTTATTGATAAGCTAAAAATAAGTTCCCTTTTGTTCCAACAATTTTTCCACTATAATAATAATAAAACACATTGCTTTTGCTTTATCATTATGAATTAATCGAATGCAACATTCGTACGTAGATTTTTGTTTATCTCAATTTAGCTCAATAAAATTATCTTTTCGTTCATTTAGATTTCAGTTCTGCGTTAGAATTACTTGTCTACTTGAATGAGTAATTACCACAATTTTTACATGTGACAGGACACTATAGTTCACCTTTCCAGTGTTATCATTTGCATGATAATATAAATGTCATACTCATGATCAGATAATTATGTGACGTGATGACGCGAATCAATTGCTTACACTACATAACACAAAATCACGTTTAGTAGCGTTACAGCCACTGGACTAAAGAGAAAAAGAAAAGAACCCCGAGAAAAGTCACGAATTTCCGTCCATCTCCACAATGAACGTTTTATTTTTCACTTTCGTTTTTATTTCATTTCCGGCTGCCCACGTTTTTTGTGGTCACATTGTGACAAACAGTGATTCGTCAGAATCAGGAGAAACTGAAACAACCGCACCACCTACTACTACTACACCGATCTTCACTACCACTACCACTTCATACGATGACGACTGGCCAACCAGCTACGATGTCGGACCAGGGTAAAACTAACTTTCTCAACAACAACGAACTAACAATAAGTTTTGAATTTTGAAACAATGCTAACTACATATAAATTATTATACTTATAGAGACGTTTTAGGAACGCTAGCCCTATTTATTCTACTTATCTCTATTGTCATTGGATTTTGCTGTATACTCATTTGCTGGTGCTGCCGCGGGTGTTGTTGTTGCAGCGGAGGGTGCTGTTGCAAAAAACAAACTATGGGACATAATACGGTGGTTTACGCTACGAGCCAAGGTGAGGACGAATGTTTCTAATTTACCAGTACTTTAGTAAATAATTATATTATTATTACATACTAGATTTCTTTTGATTGGTGTCTCGTTTTATTTTATTAATTCAGGGAACAATGTTGCAACAGACGACAGAGGATTTGCTGCAATACATCTACAGCACCATCATCATCAGCCTCAGGGAGTGGAAAATTACGGTTATCATCAAAATGAATATAATGATCAACCTCCACCTTATTCCAGCCTCAGTCTCTCTTTTAACAATGTAGCCACTGATCCCACTGTGGCACGACCGCCACCCTATGGTTCGCTACAAGACCATTGTGTTCTAGAATTGAATAAAGATTCTTGTAACATACATAGCCTAGCTTAGACGTATTTCAAAACCGTTTTTATACTTCAACAGGTAATAAATAGTCTAATAATTGTTTTTAATAAAACGACGGTTTAATTTTTACTGTACAAAAGTATGTTGTACTAAAATCTAATTAACGTAATTCTTGACATTATTCATATCTTAAGACTGATGTATTGATTATTGTTTTATTGTATTGATGTATTGATTATTATATACATATATTATGAGTTGTATAATTGACACTGCCAGTTTATTCTGGAGATCTCACGTTAAAGAAATAAACAGTGCCTGACTATTTAATACGAAAATTTTATTTTTAAAATGGAAGAATTAAATACGCAACAAAGTCAACAGCACTGGGCCACGAATGATGGTCAAATAAGTCATTGCGTGTTAGTGATCTGCTCTTCACCCTCAACTCTTTCAAATATAAACTTATAACTTTTGTGCATTGTACATTTTCCATCTACAACTGAATCAATGCTTCATAAGACAAAATAGAAAGTGAGGAAACATTTGATGGATGCATGCATCATCTCATCTTTTTAATGGAAGGATGTGACTTTGGTTTATGTCTAATCGCTCATGCCATCACGAAAAAGTTAATACTACGAGGTTCGTATATGTAAATGAAGACTTAAAGAAAATGTTAAGTGATGCATAATCCTTGAATCTTAAGTAAAATGAATGAGGATTTACCTGAAAATGAGATGAGCTCATTAAGGCCTTATCCATCAACTCAGATGACTTCATTTTACTTTCTCCACTTTTAGTTTGAGCTTACTTTGTACAATTCATCATCTCGTTTCATTTCACTTCCATCCCATCACATTACAATGAGCCCCATTTTGAGAGTGGATGAAGTGGAAGAGGAACTCGGAGGAGGATTATGAGAATGGAAACGACAAAATCCACTCTTACTTTCTCCTTGCTCAATGCTCCAAGTCCCATCCTATTTCTTTAAAACTCATCTTATCCTCATTGCTCTTTGTCATTTTCATCAAGTGGGCACACTCATCAACATTTTTTTAAATTGTCTAAAATTGAAACGACTCTTTACCTCACTTTCTTACGTAACCGCACATGATGATAACACAGGTTGAAAAGTCACATCTTCCATGAATGTTTTATCTGACACAACTGACTTAATTAAACCATTAAATTCTGACATTTAAGTTAAAAAATATACTTCCTTTCGAGTTTCGATGCAACTTTTCCTTATTCAAAATGCAATGCATTGCTTGCAAATCATTATGAATCAGTTTGTATGTAAATAATTTGTGTGCAACAGTGATTAGATTTTAGTTTGCCGTCATCGATAAGCTTATCGTTTTCAAATTTACAAAATTCAATGAATGAGTAATTCACATCAGTAAGTAGACTACCATTACCAAATTATTTTTACACCTAGAAGTCGCGTCTACTGATGAAGTTCAAGTTTCCACATCCAAGTTTATTATTTGATGTTTGATAATTGATAAAAATAATCTTCAGATCCAGATACATATGTACATACATGATTTGAGCGGCATTGCTTGCGTTCAACTCTGGACGACAACCATAAAACTAACTGGCAGCAACAAAGACGACTTAGTGGAATTAGAGGAATATCCTGTAAAATGTCATAAGTTTCCAGTACAATGAACATTTTATTCTTCATTGTCATTTTTATTCCATTTCCCGCTGTCCACGTTCTTTGTGGAGAGATTGGGAAAGGCAGTGACTCAGAAATAGATGCATCGTGGGGTGGGACTACTTCAAGTACTCCACCAAGTTTCTTTACCACCACCGAAGACTCGTGGGGTACTACTGTTGCAAGCCCTCCACCAACTTCCGACACCACCACCACTGAAAAGATTGTCATCACCTTCCCAGACGACCTCTGGACAACAACAGGTGGATACTATCAAGATCTTGGACCGACGTAAACTTCTAAACGACGAATGGATACTAAATAAGTATAATAATGTGAAAAATGTAAATCATCCTAATTATCTATTAAATACTTATTATTACAGATTCGGAAAAATTGGTGTACTCGTTTACTGTTTAATTGCCGTTGGCATTGGAATTTCTTGCGTATTCAGTTGCTGTTGCTGCTATTTGTGTCTCAGAAATTCAAAATTGGGGTTTGGACACGTGAATAACATTATGAGTCGAGGTAAGAATAATTTCAAGTTATTACTAATTGATATTGGTGGTAAGGCATTGGAAAATTTTATTTGTGTTCTTTTCAATTAATTTCAATCAGTGAATGCTGATGCAGAATCGGACGTCAGAGGATTTGAACCAGTAGCCTCACAATTAGACAATCAGCAGTCACAGCATACCGCAGGAACGGAAAACTATGCTTATCATCAGCAGGATGCATATTATGACGACAACGACGCCCCACCACCCCCGTACTCAAGTCTTACTTTTGACAATGACAATGACATTAACAATGGGGTCACAATCACGGTTTCGCAAACATCTCCACCAATCAGTTTACCCCATCCAGATCATTCTGTCATAGAATTAGACAAAGATTCTTCTAACGTAACGTAATATATTATAAGTCAGATAAGCGTTTTAAAAACATTTTTAGATAAGTCCGAATTGTCAATGCCATTTGACACATATTTAAGATTTTATATACTGGAATTTAACAAGTTTAGGTGACACCTTGAAATGTCAAAATTTTCCATACAATAGTAAATTCAACTTTAATTGGCCATGACACCTACTGAAAATACTAATAAAATAAGTAATGTGCATCACATTACATCATCAAATCTATTTACTACAGTGTACCTAAGCCTATATAAAAATGACTCCAAGCAGTCTGTCTTTTTATTCTATTACACAATGCAAGTTTTACGGTTTTATTTATTTCTTCGTTCATTGTCTGAGAAAGATAAGAAAAAAATTAATTGCTGCACTTTATTTTTTTCTTCGTCTTATTTCATGAATCATAATAATTCTCTGACTGCCTGCAAAATTTTTATCTTTATCGCAAACGCAATCTCATACAATCTCAAGCCCAGGCAGGTGCGACAAAATTTCAAGGTATTAAAATGACATAAAAAGAAAATATTGAAAATAACAAAAAAATATTTAACTGCTATTTAGTACAACATTAAAACTTGTGAAAAGTTTTATTATTAAGTCATGTTATTGTAATATTTTTCCTTTCTCCATGCACCAATGCGTCAACAACAACGTCAGTGTCAGTTGCTCCGTCATTTTCAAGCCGCACGTGGACATTAGAACATCACGATTTTGAAGAACGTCAATACAATTTTGTCCTATAAATAAATCTCGCTAAACAAATTTTCTTTGTCCAGCTAATGTTCTACTCACGATTAAATTGTGTGCATAATGGAAACAATAGTGGATCTATATTTGGATAAAATCATGTCCAATGACCTGACGCGCTATTTGTACTTAATCATTGTGATAATTATTGCAATTGGAGGAACAATCGTTTGCTCGAAAATGTGTGACCGGTGCAAAGGTCTAATTAATAAAAACAAGCAGAATTTCCAGTACACCGTAGGTAATGTAATAATACCAAATGCAAATTCCAATTTATTCCATACTGCAAAAAGAAAACTTAAAAAAATTAACCGTTTTTTATTAGCTCCACGTCTTGATCCAGAACGGACCACTTGCACATCAAAGACATTAATCATGGACAAAGAAAACTACGGATTTCCTGTTCAGAGCCATTATCAAGATAATTTTAATTGCGGTCACCAGCAAATCGTCTATTGCATGAATTACTCTAAAAATAAGAAACTTGATGGCGGCTGCTGCACGTTGGACACAATCGACGAATTAACGGACACAGATGCAAGTGTCACAAGTAGTGTTGACCACAGCCACAACCCACGCCCCACTTCCGGCCGAAGCAGTAACTCAAGTTTACAGCTTTGATAAGAAAGCGCCAGGCAGTTGAGACATTATCACTTACTGTGGTCAGTTCGATCCTTTTCAATTCTCTGACAAGTAATGTTGAATGTAATGTAGATCTTAACAACATTGTGAAATTGGAAATAGCACTTTCACTAGACCAGACAAAATGTGGAGTGAGTAGAGAAATCAAGAAAGTCACAAAATTAAAATCTCCCCTGGTTGTGTCAATGTACCTGCACATTGAGAAGAGAACATTTTTTAAACAGTATTGTCATATTTATGTAGAATTATCATGATACTTATAACAGTTTAATTATTCCAACAAATTAAAACTAAATATTCGAATAAAAGACTAAGACTGCTAATTAATTTTTATAGTTTTATAGTTTTCATTTCTCGTGTCCATTTTTCTAGTGATGTCAGATTAGTTACGTTAGTCATCGTCATCATGTGAATATGTACATGATTAAAAAATGTCTTTGGTTTTGCAACACGGATACAAATACAAGACGAAGCTTTTATTTCCGGAAACAAAGACACATTTGTCTTCTTTTCAACGTCAGCATCATTATATTGTCCAATATTCATGGAATAGCCGGAAACACAGTGACATCCTCAACAGATCGGACTGCTACCTCCCAAAGTAATTTATCTCCGCCCCTGGAATGGTTCACAAACCTGGACACCATCGGAAATCGCCATAAATGCAAAGAAAAATTGTCGCAGCTCTACGATGACCTCAACCTTAGATTCAATAATGCTAGCAATAACGAAAATTGCAGCAGAGTCAGAGACTTAAAGGAAAAGGTGAAATCAGAGATTTTGTCATGGGTGTCATTGCTGTCCGATCCCGAAATTGAAATGGCTGCAACAATTAAAATGAATGAGGAAACTGAAGCTATAATAAAAGGAACATTTTGTAAATGTGGACACAACAACCACAATGCATGTAATTATAAAACGGTGAAAAGTGAGCTACTTCGAATTGTATGGAGAGCTTATAGAAAACTCTGTCAAGGATTATTCAAGTCAAAGTGAATACTTTTTTTATAAAGTAAAGCACATGTTTCGTTGTGGACGTGGATCATGTCGACTGAAGAAAAACCATTGAGCCAGTGACTGGCTAGAAAATTTGACATGAAATTAAATTTTTATTAGCGTCACTGTAAGATACTCCAATCCAATTAAACGTACCTCCATTGTGCTGCGAAATTAAATAAACAACACAGGTGCCATGTCTCTAATTTTGGACACAGATTTAAGTGTCACAAGTCAACCCATGCCTCACTTCCGGCCACAGGAGTCACACAAGTTTACAGCTTTGATAAGCCAAGCTGTCGACAGTTCGACCGTTCTTAATCCTAAGACGTATTTAATATAAATCTTAACAACATTGTGAAATTGGAAATCCCACTTTACTATTGCTTGCTAGACCAGGAAAAAGTGAACAAATTGAGAAAGCCACAAAAATAGTCCCACCCACTCGACCAGTCACCAGTGTGAATGTGTCCCGTCCACACATTGAGAACATTTTTAGCCAGTAATATTTAATGTAAAATCAACATATAAATATTATGATACTTTAAACAGTTATTTATTCCAACAAACAAAAACTGAATGTTCGATTAAAAGACCAAGACTGCTATTTAAATTTTACTAATCAATCATGGCTGACATAGATCAGTTAGTTATGTGGGGCGTTAAGATATCCATCGTGCTCATAATCTTAGCGATTTTCTACCTCTTCCAAAAATACTGGTTTTATTACCGTAATCGACACCGTCAAGATTATCCCGTGGCCATTGGTAAGTAAGCACGTTTTAATCATGACCATAATTTTTGTCCACTTTTTATAATCTCCGTTAACTTTAAACAGTGGTTACAGAACAAGTGCCAGTTGTCGCCGTTCAACCAATGGCCCATGTTGTCACTGCCACTTCCAGTGCTTATCAACCAGGACCAGGAGAGTATCAGTACAATAAAGACTCCCCTCATCCCCAGGGACCACCACCGCCGTATCATTCCCAAGCACAAAATTAATCAAAAATTAATTATTTGCCAAAATAAATTATGACAAGAAGTAATGACGTGTATTTAGTCATTTATTAGTCTTCAGCTCATATTTAGCTCAGGCAAGATCTTTATTGTGCGTATCCATCCGGCAAATTGAAATGATAAGCCCGAATTTTTCCATTTAGATTGTTGATCCTTGCCTGGCTTTTGGCTTATCAAACTACGTCATAACGTCATGCATAGTGAATCACGGTTGATATGGGTGATCACTGAATATCACTTCGGCTTTGGTGATATGACATTTTATTTCATACCGCTCTGCTCTGGCTCTGGCTCGACTTCATTTAACCTTTTGATAAGTTTCCTAACAATTTCTAATTAAGATACCAAAAAAATATAATGGAGACAATCTTTATAGTGGTATGGATTGTGATGGGGATCTTCTTTGTCCTCATGATTGTGATCGCTTTGTGCCTATGCAAAAACTGGATGATTAACAAAGAAGTCAGAAATCGGCAAGGGCCACCTCGTACGTAATTATTTCCATGTGAATTTGAATTCACACTTAAATAACTAATGAACATTCTGGCTATATTTATTTCAGCCATTGCCGCTGTTCCAGTTGTGCCTACGATGGGAATCACTGCGAGCCCGAACCGACAGGAAGATCCCACTTCCACTAGTACTGACAGTGAATTCAAGTTTCTCCAGCCAGCTTTCAGAAATGAACTACCGCCCACTTACCCTACATTTAACACCGTAGACAGACGAATCCGGTGAAAGTGGCAATAATACAAATAGTTCAACTCAATTAAGATTGAGATTAAGACTCCCATTTAAAACCTTATTTGTCATACACAACAACCACGATTTTATACTTTTTTATTTTTATACATTTCTTTAAAGTTGATTAAACCAGTGAAAATAAACCAATTGTATCTACCTAAACTACACTTATCTACATAAGCCCATCCCACGCACGTTCTATTTTCCATTTATCAGTAGGCATCATAATGTTAAATGATAACGCTCTAACCTTGACGAATGAATTATTCACTCAGATTACACGTTAGTTAGTAAACACAATGACTATTTTCGACACTGCAGTTCTTTGTGCGATTTTCTTGTCTGGACAATTTTCTCCAGAAACTGCTGCCACTTTTCGAATTCAAGAATCTGACTATCATGATGATACAACGACTATTGAGGACACTACAGGAGAAGAGTGTTGCTTTGATAATGGAGGGGGAGGATTCACGTAAGTAATGAATTATAATTCTTAAATAATCTGAATAATTCAAAGAAATTTTCTTTTACTGGTTACTGATTAAAAATTATTTGCTCTTTTCCAGCACATTGCAATATATTATAATAGTTGGACTGCCTCTAGCACTAGCTGCAAGCGTTGCGATTTTTCTCATTTGCTGTTGTGAAAACTGTTGCGTTTGTTTTTGCTTTAAGAAAGGCCGTTTTCAGAATGACGACAGTAACCGGAAGCAGGGAGCAATGACTATACCATAGATAGATATTTTTGATCCACATGAGTCTTTTGTACCGTTTTATATATATTACATATTCATAAATTTAAATTCAGTGCCCCACTAAAGTTATAAAATCTGGCCTCGCTGATTTCATTCAAAGTAACAATGAGAAACGCATGCATCTTTTCATTTTCACATGAATCATCGCCAGCGTCAATTCGCCAATTCTTTGTAATGTACGTTACACTTTGCTTACATTAAAAATTACTGACGCTAGCATAGCAGATATTGGCAGGCTCGCCTACGTATTCAATGAAATGAACTTACCGGTACTACCGTCATGCATAAATACATCAAATGCTTATAAACTTTTGAGCCAAGAGATTATCATTTTTTCTCATTAACTCCAAAGCAAATCAGAGATAAGAGTAGATTTATTAACTGCATTTACCTTATCTTTGAAATGATTTCATTGTCATTTTGCTCTTTTCACTGTCACATCACTTCCAAATCTTTCATGACTATGAGTGATGTTATGTTAAATACGTACGTGAGTGAACGTGAGTTAAGTGGGACTGAGATTCAGATTTAATTTAACCTTTATAGTAGTTAAACAGATTTTTCTCTTTAGAATCGTGATACACAGTCCGAATTGTATTTATAATTTGCAACTTTAAAGAGAATCTAGGAACCACCCACCACCACAACCAACAAACCTGTGATTTACTCCCATTTCTAATTTTTATAAACTAATAAATTAATCAGTGGAAATAATAATTAACTACAATGGCAATGACTATTACAACGTTGTGGGTGATCTTCCTTGTCCTCTTTTTCATATCACTCCTCATCTCCCTCTACCGCTACTTTAAATATAGGCGCAATCTAAGTACTCCCACCCAACCACACCACGGTAAATTGGAATAATAACATTAAAATTAAATCATTGTCCAATCATTATTTTATAATTAACTAACATTTAAAAATTCATTTCTTCAGTGGTTGCAACCCCCGTGTACGCAGTGTACAGCAACGGCGCATTCGTTGGTACCACTGAGGGCAATCACGGTGAATTCAGCGCAGCCTATCAAAACCACGAGGGTCAGCCTTATCCTTATCCACCTCAAGGACCACCTCCATCCTACTTTCACTATGAAAACCACACGCAGGTGGTTACTTTGTCTGGGCCTGGGCAGCATAGCTCGCCGCCCCCACCACCCTACAATACTGTACAGTCACAGTCACAACAAGCACAACCGGTCGTTGTAGGATTTAACAGTAACTGTAACGCCGGGGACAATACTAATAATAATAATGATAATGTTAACAATTTAAATAATGGACAACATCAACCTCATAATCAGCAGCTCCAGGCAGTAGTTCCGAAAACAGTGACTGCGCCATTCACAGAAATTCCTCTGAACAATTAATTTTTAATTAATAAAGAAAATTAAGGTTATTAACCTTTCTGTAAAATAAATTAAGTCTCTCTAAGCTTAATTTCCTTTTCCAACTCCTAAAGTCAGCAAACTCAACCTTTAAAGAAAACCCTAAAGTACAAAAATAATTCAATAATACCTATCGTACATTATATAACATACCTAATGGATAATGCAATAGTAAAGCTCCACATTCTTCTCCAAAGTTAATTAGATTCCCTTGGCTAAAGCCAATTTTCCAGCTTCCCTCTTTTTTATTTCCTAATTTTGTTTTTATCCAGCAGTGCCACCCTCCGTCTCCATGCTCTGGCTGGAGAGGAAAAACTCATTCACTCCAGACTAAACTCCAAAACTTTCAAGACATAGTTTGCCGAGTATTTTCTTTCTCTGCCTGGAGAATTCCAGGAACCACGCATTTTCTATTCTTATCCTATTTCATCTTCCTGGAGAAAATCCTGGAGAAACGAAAACATTCCCCAACCGACACAAATATTTTCTTTTATTCTTTTCTTCATTCTTCATTCAACACGTGCCGAAAATAAACTCAATTCATAAAGTGAAAAGCAAAATATTTTCTTTCTTTGCTGGCTTGAGTTTCCAGACAAATCAGGTGAAAGCGGTTCTTTGTTCACTTTCTCCAGGAGTTTCTCCAGAAAGATGACATTTCTCCATCTGGCGATGAACAAGCGATTTATTTACTTACCTCAGCCGCTGGAACAAAAGTGCATGGTCCCTCGATGAGTGCATAAGGAATCGAAACTCCTTTTTCCTGGAGAATAAAAAAATGCATAAGAATTTCTTTGTTCATTCATATTCATATTTCATCCGTCAATGTAAATAAATAAATTAAATAAATGATTAAAACCTTTAATAAGAATAAAACATTGGCCGCCTGTTTCCTGATATCGGCGAAGGGACAATCAATGGTTAATCGGAGAATATTGATAAGACACAGAGCATTTGGAGGAACGACCTCCTCCTCCCCCGCACATTCGCCCTCGTCCCCTCCTCCTTCGTGTCGTCCCTCCAATTCTGATCCTCCAGAATGGTCAAGATCATCCCCATCGTCACTCGTGGACAGCCCCTCCATCATCAGTTTGTTCAGCATGCAAGCATCGGGGTGGTACATGAGACCACCCAGGGCGACCGGTGGAGGAGACGAATATCTCTTGTTTTTATTCCTCCTGCATTTCTTCGGGTTGCCTATACTCCCGGTGGAGCTGTTACTCCGGGAGCATCTGCGGTGCTCGAGGGAGAGCTCCAGGCTGAAGTCCATTTGCGCGTAGGATCGGAGGCCGACGTCACTCCAGAAAGCGCCGGTTGCGGGCTTTTTGCTTATCTTCAGCGGAGGAATGACAACCCCAGTGTCATCCTTCTGGATGGGGGGCAGAGTACCTAGAGGAATTGGAGGGGGCGTCGACGGCATCCGGTTCCTCCAGTCTTCCGGCATGGACAACCGGAATAACATTTGAATCTCTTCTTCCATCATCTTAAATTAGCACTTTATTACTTGATAAGTGTCAGTTAAAATCGATATTCACAAACGAACTCCACTAAAACACTAACAAACTCTCACTAATTCACTTTAAAAATCTTCCTTTCCTTGTTGAAAAGCTAATTAAAATCTGTCACTTTCTCCAGTCTCTCACATGTGACCAACGCGTGGTTAATTGCACTGTAACTCTTGTATACAAAGAAAAGTTAATCTCTCATATCATTTATAATGAGCCGAGCTGCACGCAAAATCAATTAACTAGACAGGTTATCGTTCATGCATCCAAAACCCAGAGATAACTCAGGCTCAAATGAATCGGCTTTCGGCAAGCTAAAGTCAAAAGTAAAAGACCAAGAAAAAACTTCGTCCCAGTTCAATTTTTTGTGTTCATTTCGCCTCACGACAACATAGGCACATTTTTAGTGGACACAAAAGAAAACCACTTTGTTTGTCGTAATGTAATGTAACCAGTAAATAGCAATAAGTTAAACTAATAAACTATACAGCGTTAACTAAGGTATGATTAGCGATGGATGTCAAATACGCCCACACAGTCCAGCCAATGCAAATCCAGGTTCCAGTCAATGCTTCAATAACTCAATTCACTTTTGCACACAAAGATTTCCTCAATGTTACATTTACTCACATTACATTCACTCTCAAACATTAATTAGATTCTAACTTAAACTAACGATGAGTTATGTCCACCAACAAGCAATGCAACAGCTCAACTACGACTGACGCTGTCCATGTGTCGTGTCCATGCATTCCTCATAGTTATCTGTTACCATTCAAAGTGGTGGGTCACACATGGAGCACATGTATTGGTAAAGTAGTATCTTCCAATTATAAACTTATCGCATCATTCACATTCATTCGTTGTTTGCTGTATCCATCCATTTACTTACATTACAATACTTAAATACATAATTTTCAGATAGTTACTAATGCAAATGCAAAAGAAAAAACGAGCTTCAGTCAGAGTCGGTGTCCACTGCAGCTCCAGCATTTATTATTCCAATTCCAGTAGTATCCAGGCAGCTTTTTATTTACCATTCTTGACTTGTCCTTCACGTTCACACATAATTCTAACTTTAACAAACTGACACTTTACTTTCAATAATGTGAGTGAGAGTGGTAAAGATAAGCCAAAGTGAAGCTTTCAGCTTTATGTTTATAGCGTTTTGTCTCACATTTAACATTACATCAGAAAATTTTCCTTCTCCACTTCACTTGACCAAAGTAAATCTAATTGTAATGTAACGTAGCGCAAATCACATTTTATGCGGACCGTGGCCACAAACGAGAAACGTGAATGTTTTCGCTACTCTAATAATCTAACGCAATATTCCGCGAATATTGCAAAAAACCTGTAGAGTTACGAGACGAGGAGCAACGTGCTTTTTATTTTTTTATTTTTCACTCTTGGAGTTTAAAAACGTGTATCATGTTCATGGTAGGGATATTCTGATACAACTTGTGTGTGTCAGTGTGTCCATAGAATAAAGTTGTCCAAAAGTTGCATGTTCTTGCTTACTAGACCACACAAATACGATACCACGAACGAGATAGGATCACTTTTTTTATTATACAGCTGCTGTAATGAAATAACCAGTTCAGTTCAGTAACAGTTCAACTTTCATGTTTGTTTCTCTTCAAAAAGTCTTCATCTTCTTCATGGACTTTATTTCAGGAGCTTCATGGCTTCGTTTCGTATGAAAGTTTTATATGGAGTAGGTATGATAAATTGAAGCCAAAATTGCTGAGAAGAAAAATATGCACACAATTTTTAGCTCACGTTACTTTTTACTATAATTATTATAATAGAGTCAGAGTGAATGAAGATTATAAAATGACTGTGTCCTCGATACAGGCATACATTGTATATAATTTTGAATTGTATATTGTGTCCACAAATGAAGAGGGACAGAGTAGAGTGAGAAAAAATGGTAATGTGAGGCTGATTGCAATCACAATTTTTCAAGGATGCATTTTTCCTTCTTCATTTTCTAATTCACATTTCACATCAAACCAAGCTTTTTTACTGGATTTATTTCGATTTGCATATGTAAGAGTGATTTATGCTCAGCTCTTAATTTTTGCATGATATTACCTATATGATGTTGATATGATATGAATCAACTTTTCAAACTTTTGTAGAGAGAAAATAATAAATTATAAAAAAGCTTTTCTGCAACTGGATAGATAACATTGAACTTATTGTAAATGTACCTAATCTATGTCTAGTCAACGTCTAACCTATGTCTATGCACAAAGTAATAATGTCCAGTAACCACTTTGGATTTAATAGTAACTTACTGCCTTTTAGTATTACCTATACTTATGTATTTATATTAGGCTGACTTGGGTTGATTGAGGTTAAGAGTTGGGTTATTCTCACATACACATTTTTTCTTTAGTTTTTTGCTTTAGATTTGTTTTTTTATTTTGTTTTTCCTAAACGCACTCGGAAAATGCTTGCCGACTTGAACTTACTTAACAGAGCCTCACTTCATGTCGTTCACTGACTAAAAGATGCGACTGACTTTCTGGACAAATTGATCAGAGAGAATAAATAAATGAGAATCCAGATTCTTTGTTAGTTAAGGTTATTTAGGTACATATGCATTTAATTATTAGGGTTGATTAACAAGTGACAAATGTTTTTCCATTGCACTGCAATAATAAGATTTTTACGTAAGAATGTTATGTATAGTACCAAAGTACCAAAGAATACTAAAATGATGTCACATAAACATGGTTATTATGATTAATAATTAAAACGCTGTTTTCATATAAGTGAGGAATTAATAGGGATTACTTCCTTTGACATTTAGTTTGACGATATTAATATTACGAGATTAAAGTTTCAGTGATTACAACAAAAAGTCTCTTGTTTTAGTACGATATGCGATAAAAAGTGTTTATTTTTTACAAAGTAATAAAAGTAGGTAATCAGTAATTTTTCTTTTTCTTGGTATGATTATGAATGATATGTAAAGACTTATATTTGTAGTAGTAATAAAATTAAGAAAAATGACTCATTTATGTAACTTATTGACAAATCAAAAGCCCTGTGTAATAATGATAAGGATAAGGGAAAATAAACAGAAGAAAATTGAAGAAACCAATACTAGAAAAGGTTTATTTATTTATGGATGGTATAGAACAGACACATCCCATTATAATCATCAAGTCTTGCCACATTCAGACAAAGAAAGATAAGAATAATATTATTTCTAAAATAATGTGGCTCTGGCAGCACTGCGGGTTTTTATGTAGGTTTATCTGTCTGTGCAAATGACACAAACTCCTATATAGAATTATATGTAATAATGTACATATTATGTTGACATGTTCCATAAATAGCAAAATGTTCAAAGCAACAGCGCTTTATATTTATATTTCATCAAGTTCTTCACTTGTTTTCTTTGTCAACTGTGTAAATAAAAGTAACAAGCTTATTGTTCCACCGAAAGCTTTTTAGAATGACGAATTTGTTTCAGTTATTGTAACATTCTTAAATTGTGTTGATTTAAAACTACATTTTAAGATTCAGAAATAATCGTAATAAAAGATATTAGATGGATCACCACTTATCCATTTACAACAGTTGCACCACTTGTCTAGATATTCATTCCATTTGCAGCGTGGCCTATTTTCCGTTTCCGGCACATCCTGTACAAAATTAGTTTTTCAAAATAAATCTGTCATATTTGATATTATATTAGATAGGTTCTTCTTTAATTTAGTTTTGATTACATACCACAGGCATCGGCGACAGGGGTGGTGCAGAGTAAATCTGACTGACGATGAACACGAGAATTACGAGAAGGAAAAGTATTGCCGTTGAAAACAACTTTTGAGTCACAAATAATGTCGTTGACTTTGACCTTGTCTTTGAGCTTCTTAGCATTTCGTACACTATTGTATAATACTGATATTATTTGAATTGAATTAATTACAACTTTGTTTTCCACAATTGAGTGCAATGGAGCAGTAATAAAATAAATCTTTCAGTTATTTTTTTATTCTGTACACCAGAAGGTCTGAAATCTCTAGTCAAACTAACTCACAATTCTCAGAAAGCTGCTGGAAATATGATTAAATTTAAAAAATGAACAAATAAAATCATCCAAGCGTGAGTTGTGTGGATGAGTTAGGCTTCAAATGGTTAGTCATCATAGTTTATGGTATAAAAAAAAATCCAAAATTGTTTTTGATTCAACGGTCCGTAACGTTTACCAAAATGTGGAAAGTTGAGTCAGATCCGGTTTTAGGTTTTTCCACGCTGTTACCTGTATGCTACAAATGGCTACTACAATTTTGTATGCATGAATCACAGTAAGATCAGAATGAGAATGATGATTGTTAATTCTGATCTCTCCATAAAAAATATTACATATTTCTGTATTCCCGTTATAAATACAAATAAACATTGTTTTCTTATAATTTCTCTATATGTAGTTTATTTGGAATGGAGTTTCCTTACAAAATAGAAGATCCGAAATGTTAGTTCTCCTCTTGGTTTTGTTTAAAATGATTTTACAACAATTGCAAATGTCATTCTAAACCTGTTTCAATCGTTTATCATAATTTACGTACTGACATTTTCTGATTTTCGACATAAAGCAACGATAAACTCAAGTTCTCCTTAATCACTTTTCTGGTCCAGTTGGAAAGCATTTTGTTGATTGACACTATGCAGAATTGCAAAGCGAAGCAGATGCTTCCACCAGATCCCGGTCTGCATCTGGATACCCAAAACTGACTGATACACCAATTTCACAGTTGGTTAACCGTCTTGTCCGACCAATGAGTTGTATGTTACTCAGTTATATCATGGGGTAGACTGTATTAATGATTTCTAATGACATATTGCAAATTGCAATCTCCAAACAGGTGCGATTCTCTATTTAGCTAATGTTTATAGCTTCGTATTCCCTCTGGATGTCACGGTGCAACTAAAATTTGTGCATTTCCCACATCGAAGTCGTTTAACACCCGCCTTTTTTCAGTCTGCATTTGCAACATGTCAGTCACTAAAAGAATCCTTGAAAGGTTTGAATTGTGCATCCGCGAGCCACTTTAACTCCTCCAAAAGATATATTTGATCAAATAATGAACCAAGTAATGCAAGACATTTTATGTTTATCTGCAAAAAGAAAATATGAAGTAAAATACTTTCTAAAATGAAAAAAATGAGCATTAACTTTTGACATCTAAAATTTCCCTCAATTTGAAACACTTACAGAAATGACCCTAAGACACGAATCTTAGATTTAAATGTCAAGTCAGTGTGCTATCTATATTCTATACGCCTGATCTCCACTACACCTAATTCTAATTGAATACAAAATAATATTTCTATAAGCGCTGCTCACGAATGTACCTCGACTCCCTTACTCATGTTTGTGCATTGTCTCAAATGAAGTGGTCACACCGAGAATAATAACAATAATGAACTAATGGAAAGTCGCTTGGCAAGTTTGTTAGTAAGTTTAAAAAAGTGAATGCATAGTTTAAAACCTTAAATATTTTGCATTATGCAACAAATGCAGTAATAAAATGACAATGCAAAACTCGTCAAGACATTGATAACTTATATAAAAAATTACTGTACAGTGAACACTGCATTATTTCTATTTTGAAAAAATTGACAGTTTATTTATAAACAGTGAAGTTAAATATTACATATTATATAAACTTGACAAAATGTGAAAATAGCGATTTACAATTTTTAAATTGAAACTGTCATGTTTTTCTACTTAACAGAGAAACATTTAAATAAAATACTGGTATGATAGAGGTTTGAGACAGTGTTTAAAAAACCATGTTTAATTGAACGCCCAGATGGATTGGGAAACTGGAACGGTCCTGGCCTTGAATCTAAATTGGACAGTTAAAAATAAATTGTATTACAGTAGGATATTATATGCAATTAATACTTCAATTGCAATTTGTCAATTCTATAATATTTTGTAGCAAGTGCGAAACTAATGTTACCTGTAATCTCATATTAGTATCCACAAGAGGAATCGGAGGGGTCGTTGGTCCTACCGGACACTGGCACAGGACACTTGCTAACAGGGAACACGCCACCGCAATCATGATGATGAGAACCACCGGAAATTTCATTTCGTTTCTTAAAATTTTTTTTCTTTTCTATTACACAATTAGTCTTCAGATTTACAACCACCTTTTCATTTTTAAACTCGCATTCACTCACAATTCACACACAAAATGACTTTTCCTTACTTGGTCATAACCTTGCCAAGTGCACTTGGAGACTACAGGCAAATTTTTACAAAGAAGCTCTTACTCTTTATGTACTTGTACTAACGCTGTACTATAATGCACTGACTAGACGTATCATAAATTCAATAGAGTAACAAAACAACAAAGATAAGGAAGAATAAAAAATTGATTGATGGGTGGGTTGGAATGACCAAGGGCCACGTTCAAGCAGTTTCTTTACCCCAACATCATCGTAATGTTAAATACCTACGTACTACGTACATATTACATACGATATACGATATGAATTTCAATATTGCAAACATTTTTTCGTTATTTTTTAAATTTCGATTTTGTAATGTGGAAACTGCAAAAAATTATTCACCAATATTTTATATTTAATAACATTACATACTTATAACACCTTTAAAATTCTCTTAATAGACTAATCTAATGAAAAGAGGAAAAAGTTAGGTTTCATAAACTGAATGATGTATATGCTTCACTGTAGTTTGTTCATTGTTGTACTTATCGAAATGAAAAAATGAAAAGGTCAGTTAAAGTACTCATTGCATTGTTGTAAGAGTAACAAAGTTACTTTGATCAGATTTCATGCATCACTTCATAATAATGGACAATATTATATTATTTATGTTTTATGTAGGGATGCATCTCAATTGTGAATGAATGTGAAGAAAGCCGGTTCTGAAATGTATTAGCTTCGCTGCATTGACTTCTTGGACTCGCTCTCACTCACTGATGATGATGACCCTGTGCCCTGCGCACATGTGCTCATGTCACAAACTCACAAGTTCTCTATGAGTCATGCGACAACGTTGTTATAATAATTGTGTGCTTGTTGGTAACTGTGAACGAGCAAACAAGGTGCAAGCAAAGCAATCATCCCCACCACGATGCTTCCTTCCTCTGACGACATTGGGTACATTCTCAATTATTAGTTAAGGATAACAAAAATATGAAGCATTTTGGTAGAATAACGATATAAATACAATCCTATAATTCCTGTACAAAATTCATACAATAATGTTTGGCTTAATTAACTAAAGATATTACATTATATTCATTGTGATTGTACAGGTACATTACTTCATGAACGATTGGATTTTCATTGACTTTTTACTTTCAAATCATAAAAGTCCTTAGTATGCTTAATGAATATTGAAGCTAATGAATTCATTTTCATCCATCATCAATGCAATGCAACGCATTGCTTAAACAATTTAATTTGGGAAACCGTAAAGGTATCTTTTGTAAAATATACATAGGGGTGATTTAATGACATTTATTATACGTATGATTTTTTAATAAAAATTATCCTAAAAGAAAATACTCATCAGAAAGAAAACCGCTGTCTAAATTCAGTACTCTGTATACTTCTCATTCTCGCATTCCCCCTCACCCTGACATTTTCATAGGAAAGTGCGAGAAAGCCGAGAAGACTCCCAAACATCCATAGAATGAAGACTGTCACCATTTTACCTTCCAGTCCCAACGATTTGACACGCTTACTAACTGGATGCTGTATATTCGTAGGGCTTATTACTCTCACACGATCTTGCACTCTTTCCGAATGCAACATTGTCAAAAGTTTCGTCATTCCACCTTTGAAATATTGCGGAATCGAAAAGTCTCTGGAAAACACTCGCCATTTTTTCACTGTCCGGTGGAAGAAATCGGATGAAGCGTTCTTCCAAGTGAATCAAGTGCTTCCCCAAGTGACATTTCCGTTCCTCGTTAATGTCGTCACTGTTGACCTTGTCCTTGTCATTTATCACTTGCTCGCGAATATTCAAGTAAAAGAGGATTGTTGTCCACGGCGAAAGGTGGAAGATCCTATCCTCGAATTCCAAGGCAGTCGGCATATCGCCAACTCTCTTGGCTGTTCTAATGGCCCACGTTAGAGTTTCACTGAATGCAAAATTCGGAAACTGATTTATTGCTAGAAAAATTGTGGGAGGAGCGAAATTCATATCGTAAACTAAAGTGTAGTTGCGAGCCCTAAGGTCATCCAGCGAGGTCAAGATATCCTCTTCCGGTGGGGTTATCAAGGAACTAGTCACCTGACCTGTGTAAAAGTTATTCAGGATTATGAACATGAGCATCCAGAAAAATAAGAAAACGGACTTCCGTGAAGGCTTTTCTGTGGCTTGTGACACCATGGTGGAAACTAAGAGCACCCAGATTCCTTCCACTCTGTGATGATAACGGCTTATGAAAACATTGAATACATAGAATATTATCAAGGTGATCCATATCCACCTGTCAAACGGTTTGTACAACAAATTCATCTGCCAAACTGAGACCTTGAGATGACGGGGAATGTCACAGTAGACAAAGTTGAAGTCTATTGACTCCAGCTGAAGGAAGACCGGAAGTTCCGTGATATTATTGCTTTGTGATTTTTTCAGCTTTTGAAAATAGTTCCAGTCAGAATATATCGAGCTTCTCGAATCACCAAAGAAATTAACCCCAAGGGGCAGAGCGAGACTTATCAATGGAAACTCGGGCTTTTTCTTGCCGTCCCACATGTCACAAATTAATGTGGCATTCGTTGCAGCGGCGATTGTGTGAGCCACGATCAGATAAGGATAAGAAAAGTGGAGCATGCCCACAGAGTAATAATCACGAATTCTTGAATACCTAGTAACTGCCTCCGTGAAAGTTTCTGTTGGGAAACCGTAGTTAATCATAATTATTGATCTGCCAGCTTTGCCTGATAATGTTTGGTGCACTAATGTACTAGTATAAATCAAAGTTAAAAATATCTTGTAAAAGACCATTTTATTATCTTATTTGAATTATTTGAATTTGCATGAATGAAATTGAATTCAAAATACAACGCATCACGAAGTTGACCTAAAGTTTAGTGCGTTTTGTATCGTTTGAATATATTTAAAACAGAAATAAAAGTTGAAAGTAAAGTTACATACATAAATTACGTTTATAAATAGTATTACATATTTACTTAAGTTGAATCAACAAATTCAAATTACATTTTAATTCTATATAAACACCAGTGAGTGGGATAAATGCTTCGTTTGACCATTGTAGACAGACCATTAAAAATAATGATTAAATTTTCATAGTAAATATTTAAATATACATTGACAAACAAATCTGCTTTCTTTGAGGGTGTCTTGAGACAAATTCCAAGCTGAGTACGGTTTACTCTTACTACTTTTAATAATTAATCGATCTGTTACTGATTACTGATTACAATTTACAATTGCAACACTAAACTGTAAATTGAAATCGTTTAAAGAGTGGAAGCCCATTAAACTAAAACGTAAATATGTATGTAAGTATTAACATAGATAATTTAATTTGTGCTTGTGTACTACGCCGCTAATTATTTCGGACATGTGGGGACTCTGTGAAAGGCTTAAAGATAGGAAACGTGAAAAATGTTGAATGATAACAAAATTTACATTTCTCAACAAGTGCGTATGTAGAAGTTATGATCCATGTGCTATACTAGATATATAGCACCCTGGATCCATACCTTTGAACCGGCCGACACCGGTGGCAGTGCAGTAGCGGCAGGCACCATCACATTTTACGTTGCAGAATGCATACGATGCCGATGTACGGTAAGTTTTAGGGCAAAGTAAAATTCAGTTCATTCGGTCGGATAGATAGGCAGCAGCGGCAGCACAGAAACGTAATTTGACAAGAGTTAATTTTAATAGAGGTGACTTTGAAAGTTGGTTTTGATTCCGAAGACCTATTACTATTTAACTATCAATGCCGTTAAAAATGTATTGCTTGTAAATGTATTATGCTTACATTGATGCAGTAATTTTTGAGCTTGAATTTCCGCTTAAGGTTTAAATATTTTATTAGTAAAGTGGTGCGAGTATAATTACCAGGTATTTTTTTGTTTCACGATTTTTCTTTTTAATAATATTTAGTGTTGACGTTAATTTTATATGTAATTAAGATTTTGTTTTGGATTTTTATGAAGATACCAGATTCAGTATGAGTGAAGATAATGTAGTCGCAATCGCATTTGATGGCGGAGTTGATGAGGGTCCTCCACCAATTCGTTACCGGTGGATCAGACATACCACAGAGGAAGTCGCCGATTGGAAGAAGCTCCGTGACCCATCGTACTGGAGATCAAAACATTCACAACTGGCACTGCGGGAAAGCGGAAATTCGGGTGGAACAAATACAAATGCCCTTGTCTCTTCTACGGAAGGGGTTAAGGTCAACGATGCCGTTTCTGACAGTAACGCTCTCGAGCAGGACAAGTCTGATGCATTCGGAGAACAATTAGTCCGCGGCGAAGGCGAAAAAACGATTAGTTTCGAAATACCAGCTCCACCAGAAGGTTCCAGCAATGGCGTTTATAGGTTGATGATTCGTCCCACACCGAATGGTCTTCCATTTATTGCTACTTGGGAGAAGAATCAGGAGTTGGGTGCAGCTGCAACGATGACGTTAGTTGAAGACAATGACACTTCTAAGGACAAGAATAAAGCGGTAGAGATTCGAGAATCATTTGCAACAATTGGAACCGGAAGTGAGATTGACATTGACATCCCGGAGGATGAAGTTGAAGATCAAACCGACAATCACAATGACGTCAAGAAGCGAAAGATTAGCGAGTTATTTTTCGGCGTGTTGCGACCACCACCGCCACAGCCGATTCAGCTTCAAACTGAGATAGAGAAACTTCAACCTTATCATCAGCGAGGGTTATCGCCATCGGCATCGGAGAAGTTTGACGAGAGGGTGAATCAGTTGGAGGAGAAGATGGGCAAGTTGCGGCAGGGTTTAGAGAAAGCACTTTCTCGAAAACAACGAACACTCGTGGAAAATTAATTACTCATTAATATGTATTTCGTGAATTAAAGTTAAATACACATAATTCTAAATCTAAAATATTTTCATTATTAATTAAAAAATATCAAAGGAATTAAAGGAAATGTCTGGATTAAGATGTATTTACATAATAAATATTGAATATCGTTTTGTTCATTTACTCGACCTCTATCATTTGCATTCTTGATTCTTATCACTTAAGTAGTTGGTATTTTACTAACTTAATCGTTGGTTAGCTTTATAATCTCCTCTTTTCTTATCCACCTTGTCTATCATCTAAATCTAGCCCATTTTGTCGTTCCTGTGACGTTCAAGTTTCCTATCATGTTCATGTGTTTTGTGTCCTGAAGCAGATGCTACAGGAGGAAGCGGACGGGCGCTTC
This sequence comes from Cyphoderus albinus, assembly GCA_021029165.1. Classification (NCBI taxonomy): domain Eukaryota; kingdom Metazoa; phylum Arthropoda; class Collembola; order Entomobryomorpha; family Paronellidae; genus Cyphoderus; species Cyphoderus albinus. Next base: position 2,068 of record VYYJ01001251.1, on the reverse strand, counting down.
AGTTCATGTTCATACATGGTCATCATATAATCTTTTTTAGTTCTCTTCCAAAGTTGCACCAAGTGTCTTCTATTTCTATTTAATTTCTATCTCCATCTGCCATCCACTTTTACTCCAAGTCCAGTTTGAAAATTAATTAAATTAAATAGACTTGAAAAGTGATAGTTTCTTTTTCTTTGATTCATTTCATACTAAAATAATGGCGCAGGCTTTTGTAAATAAGTTTTTGAATCTAACAGGAGTGTCAAGTATCGACGAGTTGCCTTCCCCAACGCCTTCGGCCCCTGGTACTCCAACAACAGCAACCCCTGGTACTCCAGCAGAGAAACGACGCTTTCAACCAACTGCGCGAAAACGGACTGCGGTAAGACCAAGTGCGGAGCATTCTCGACCTCGCCCTGTCCGACCTAGAGAAACGCCAACGCCTGAGGATGCTGCCCCTGACCGTAACCCAGAACGTCCACCAATTGCGGTGGTGGAGCGCGAGTCACCACAACGATCGGTGACGCCTCCGCCTTCAGGTGAACGTCAACTACGTCGACGACATGCTGAAGCTGAACAAGGTCAGGTCAAAGTTTAAGCGATGTTTATTTATTATTTATTGTTTAATTGTTTAATTGTTTTTCTAGTAAACATATTTGTACAAAATATTTTATGTGTGGGTCAGGTGGTTCACCGGACAATGCCGGAAGTACTGTTAGCCTTCGTCCTGGAACTTCTAGAAGTGGCAGTGCCAGTCGACAGGCGTGGAGTAAACGAAAGCATCGCCTAAGTCCGGCAGAGCGTATCCTTCGAAACTTAAGGAACAAGGCCACTGGCATTCAAGAAGGACGTCCTCAAAGGCGCCGTTGTAGGTTAGTTAGTAGCACATGAATTAATGAAGTGTTTTAAATCTAATTTTATAGTTATTGTCCTGCAAAAACAATATTATAACTCTTTCTTTATGAATTTATTTCATTACAAAGACCAGGCTGGTTGGCTCTCCAAGAGATCCGGAAGTACCAGAAAACAACGGAACTCTTGATCCAGAGAATGCCTTTCCAAAGAGTTGTTCGAGAAGTTTGTAAAGATTTACGTCCTGGTTTTGATTTCCGGTTTCAATCACAAGCGCTCATGGCTCTACAGGTAAAAAAGTGAAAAGGAAAATATAATATTTAATTAATTAGGAATTAGGAGACATTCATTTTTAATTTTCCATTCTCGATCACGAACCGTTCCTACTTATTGAAAATGTAAAATTAAATGTTTTTTAATTTAATGTTTGAAACAGGAGGCCTGCGAAAGTTATTTGGTGGGCCTTTTGGAAGACACTAACTTAGCTGCGATCCACGCCCGTAGAGTGACAATTATGCCCAGGGACATCCAGTTGGCGAGAAGGATCCGAGGAGACTCAACGTACAACTAAAATTCCTTGTGGGGAGGGAGATAATTTGTTTGTTTGTTAATCTTGTTCATTTTAACTAAACTAGGTATCGGACACTTTAGGCTTTATAATTTTATTGATTATACATATGATTTTCAAAAAAAATAACTGCGCACAAAACGTTAAAAAAACTAAACAAAATTTTATTTGGACATTTGTTTTAGAAATTTTTAATTCACCTAATTAATTTAATGGTATTTGTGATTTCTGAATTTCTGTACTTTAATCTAGAATTTTATGTACAATACTATTTTGATGTAACTTAATATTAGTTTATCTGACTCAATTTGATGGTTACAAATCGGTTTGCACTAGGATGAATCTTATGTCTTATGAATTAACTTTATGAATTTTTGGTTATTACACGACGCTGAATATTTTTTATGGAGTGGTTTTGTAAAAATCGAATGATTGTTAGTTCTAGATATTTAAAGTAAGCAATGTGAACATTGCTGATTTAGAGTAATAAAGTAAAATGAAATGAAATAGAGCAAGTCACCGTGCTCCAGTAATAATATCAATTATTATAAGGAAAATATTATGTTAATTCAGAATACTCTAGAATAATCAGCGATTTAGCGCTGACTAACTAATCTTTGCTTGAGGAAACTTTACATGAAAATCAATGTATATAAACCAATGATA
>VYYJ01001250.1:0-33752 GCA_021029165.1 Cyphoderus albinus | reverse complement strand
CTTACATTTCCCATGATTTGTTTCATTTGTAATTTTTTTTATGAAAGCGTAACAAAATCTTTATAATCATTTACACATGTATATTGAATCGTGGTCACACAATCTCAAGAGCATTCAGGCTCAAGTTTCTGGAAGTGTGTGACCAAAAAGTAGTTTGAGACGTGATTCATTTCATACCAATAAAGTGGACATAGGCATAGGTAATCCAAGTAAGTGTTTGATTTGATGCATTACACAAATTGCAGGAATAGGGTTAAACAAAGCAGAACCGGTCCTGGAGCAGAGTCCGAAAAGAACTTTTTTCGGGTGAAACGAGAATCTTGCCCAGAAAAATCTTAATCAATGAGCAGAATGGAGGTAAGTAAAAAGGGTAAACTGGTTTTCGTTTCCCCCAAAATCGTCATCATTTTACTTAGGAATATTTTCACACGAATTTTTACAGTTTGATCAGTAAACTGGACTGGACCATAGGTATCTCATTTCCTTATTTATCATTATCACCGTTTTCATTAGTTATTATATTTCCTTCAAAACAAGCTGTAAAGGAAGAGGGTAGGGAGCAGGAACAACTCTGGTTACATTTTCATCTTGTGTCCTTTGTCCAGAGTTCAAGATGTGTAATAAATATTACCATTTTGTTTTTGTCTCTCTGCAACAGGGAAATGTTTTGGTTAGCATCAAATGACCACAACCAGTTGATCTTTTATCGCGTGAGAAGTTCAAGCTCATAGTGCACCAACATGAGTACCTTTATACATATCGGAATCCGGATTTAGGATATTGACTCAGAAAAGTAGCTCGTATGTGAGAAAGGGTCGCTAAAACTTGTTTGATCCAAATGCTTGTGTCCACTTTCAATTCATTCTATCCTAATTTTCTCATATCGTTCAAATGTTCATACTTGCGGGACAACTTTGTTGCTCACATTGGGCTAAAATAGATGAGTAAGTGATATATACATTAATTATTACATCATTGTTGTGAAAACTTTGTTTTCATATTTTCACACATTCCTTCGGTTGCATGAATTGAATGAAAGCATAATTTAATATGTGGGTATTACTTTCAGTTAAGCTGGAATGGAATGGGAGAATTTATTGGTTGAGAGACGTGTTTGTTTACTTTCACACAGCAAAGTCAGTTTCCCCATTTTCACAGATTATCATCCTAAGAGTGAGAGTAGAGAATCCAATTTTCAATGAGTCGAATGCACATGTTGCACGTCCACTTTCCACGCATGTACATATACAAATGCACATTCGTTGATAATGATAACATGTGTGTATTTACATACATATTCATCATAGGTAATGCACAAATATCTCTTTCACAATGAAAGTGAACTGCGAGACCGAGGAGATCGACCGTGACCGTCACATTTTCGTTTTACACATTTTCATTGATGCCATTGCATTGATATACACAAGTAAAATCTGCATGAATGTAGCCTAATAATATAACAATTACGATTACTCGTTTTTCCTCCTGTGTGTAGTGCGGTGTGTCAGTATGCACTGCGGAGCCAAGAACAAGCCGTTTTCAGTTTTACTCTTGCATGGATCAACTTCAACGTGATTTTCATTTTCGTTTCCGTATACCTACTACGTACAAATTCTCTCATTCAATTTAGTAGGAAACCACCGTGAATGATATTGACAATGGAAAATGGAATGAAGCAAAATGCAAAAGTGAGTGAGCAAAACAAGTAAAGTAAGTGAGTAAATAAATGGCACAGGGTAACTCTTTTCGCCGAATTACATTTATCTGCATGTCAAGCTACAAAATGATCCCACACACCATGTCCTATCCAACTTTCCTCATCGTGCTCATGATGATGATGATGATAATGGAGTAATTTATAAATTTTTCAATTCTCATCATACTTATCATCGTGGGTAGCTTCTTCTTTTTATGAACACACACATACCTTCTACTTATACCATGTTTATAAGATGTGACCACAAACAAGTTAGATAAATACATATTTTCATTTTATACCTACATCAAATGGTCATATTAAAGGATGAAAAAATATTTTACCAATTACCATATCAGAAGGTATAATTATGCCATTTGATGAAGATGAATGAGGCAGCTTTTTCGTTCCCTTTCTTTTTCATTTCTAAGACTTTAAATATGAAGTTTCCTTCATCCATTATTTATGAGTGAATAATTCTGCAATAATAATCTTAATATTATTACTTAATAATAACGCAAATAATAACTAGCATTAATGAGCTACAAAATAACACAAATGTATATGTAATGTGTAGCGTACTGTTTTCAATTATTTTTTCTTACTCTATCAAATAAAACCAAACGTCGTTGCTACTCTTTGAGGTAAGTTCAAAGGAGACCCGAGAAGAGATTTGGGGCAATGTGAAAAGCGTCTTATAGTTTCTGCCATCGTCACGGATAGCAGGAGGTGTCATGTGTACAGTGCGTTGTACATTATAACCAAGTTACATATATCCTCCGTTGGCTTTAGCCAAAGGAAAAACACGAGAAATTTCTACCACAAAGAAAGAAAGACGATAAAAATGGATTGGCTGAACTGAGAGAGCTGTGCTGGAGCTTATCATGTGTGTACATATTTATATTCTATCATATCAAGTATCTCGACTGACTTCGGTAAATAAGAAACTTTACCTAGGCGCATTTTTTAAGCGCATCGCGGAAACCCGGAGAAAAGATGGCAGCGGGCTTCTTGCTTTCCTCTTCTTTCTCGTCTCTTCTTTCTACTCCGGCATCACACCCACTTTTTCCAGACTGACTCACTGTCTCCTCCTTTCCTTCGACCACATTTTATGGATGCATCTAATGTACACATTGTATGAGTATATAACTTCTTTCCAAGGATTGTCGTTCCTGTTACTGCTATAGGTAAGACCGTGAGAAGACGTTTCATGTTTTTTTTTAGAAAGCAATTTTCTCTATTTTCCATCTCTTGTTTTCTCTCGGATGTTCTCACCCACCGATAACCGTGGTCCACGGTACCATCTTCCATCTTATTATTTTCTTCCTTGAGTAGACGCTGTTTGAGTTGTAAAGAAGAGAGAAAATATTTTTTCCTGATAACTTCTTCCTTGACGATGCTTGTTTGTATTGCAGATAAAATAGTTTTTTATATCATGTGACAAAAGAATGAGCGCAGAGGGGATGTCGAGGTAGGCAGTGATGGCGATGCTGGTGAGAAGGAAAAGCATTCCGTTGCCTTTCATAGCCTCTTTTTCATCATCATCATCATCGCTATCATCATTCTTCTTCGTATTCTTCTTCGATTTTCCTCTTTTTCATTTTCATCCATTCCGCATGCTCTTCAGTTCTCTTCGCGTCTAAAAGTTCGATCCATTCCAATTTCTAAAGGGTATTTTATTTTTTCGACACAAACACTTTCTTCTCTTTTCTGAAAACAGCTTTTCTCTTCTCTCTTTTCTATGGAGTCTCTGAAGTCGTGCTTGCGGTTCTTTTTGGGCGATGTGTCTGTCTCCACTTTGTAATGCTGGATCAACTCATGCACTATAGAAAGGCTCAGGGTCATATTAAAAGTACATATAAAACTCTATATTAGAGAAAATTTCCGAGTTCTTTCCTTTTCCTTCTTTAATCTTTCTCCTTTTCACGTCATTTCACTCGCCGGCAACTGGCAACTGGGAATGTGCTTTTCCATATATAAAACGTGTACATGCATACATTAATAGAACATGTGTAAAGTAATTTCTCCATATAAGGCATTTTCTGAGGCAGACTTATTTTTATAAGAGGAGAATTAAAAAGAAGGAAAGAAAATGTTTCGTTGCCACTGCTCGCGTTGCGTGTCACGACCACGACGGATGAAAGGCAGTGAGCCAATTGGAATTATTTATATGGGATCCGGAGAAGTCAGAATAAAATATTTCTCTATATCATAGCCAGTAAAGTATAGAGGGAAGAAGTGAAAAAAAATGTTTCTCGTATATTTTACTTATACACGTTTGAATTCAAGTATAAAATATATTTAAAATGGTAATGTTATGCGTGGTCCGTAGACATTTTCAGTTTTGTATCGAATCACAAGTGGAAACAGAACCGCAGTAGCGAAGGGAAAAGTAAAATGAGGGAAGTCAAGCCAAAAAGAGCTTTGGCTCAGTTTAGAGTTTTAGCTGAGTTGAAAAACTTTGTTATTCCGACTCCATTTCCTTTTTCATTTCTCTCTTCATTTTATCCTTTTTCTCTTTCTCCCTTCTCCGTAAAAAACCCGGAGGATATTCAAGTAGCAGGGGAGCGTTGAAGTTGTTGAAGCAGTCGCGGCTCAAGTGAAGTCTGTAGTCACAGTTTTCAGTTTAGGTTTGGTTAACATGGAAAGAATATAAAAAGAGAGACTTAGGTATGTAAAATATAAAATGGTTGAAAGATCAATAATTCCCAGCTCAGCCATTACACTTTTCTCTATCTTCAACTTCGACTCAACTCTTGTTCAAAAAATTACTTTTCTTCTCCCCCATCTCTGCTTTCTCGGGTTTGCTCTGCACCAAGAAGAACCAGCCATCATCATCAACAACAACGTCAGCCTTCTTTCCTGCATCATTTTATTTGCTGCTCATGAAACACAAACCCTCGACGTTTATTAGCATACTTTTAGATGCAGACACATGTTTCATGTTTCTCCCTATTTTCCCTCTTTCGGCTTCACAACTGAGAATTTCCTCTCAAAAAAATAGATGATTTTATAAGCATCATCATCAGTTTTCTCTTTCCCCTTCCATTCCTTTCCTTTTCTTGTATCAATCTCCATTTGCAATAGTGTAGCTGTAAAAAAGCTATTTTAAAAATCCCCACAAAGCTTAGTTCTTTCATAGAAAACGAAACAAACTTTAAGTTTAGTGCAACTATAACTAAAAGCAAAATGCACTAAAAATAAAGTGCTCACTTTATTTTAGTCAGGCAGGGAATTCCTGGAGTGATTGATATTTAATGTTTATATAGGCATATGTCGACAATCTTATCATTATTGTTATTACCACTTGCAGCTTCTTGTTGTGTCTAAAAGCAAAATTATAACTGATTTTTTATAACTATAGGTCACTATTTTTACCCTTTGGAGATTAACCTGTGTTATGTCATCCTTACAACAAATAACTCGTTTGATTACAAAATACAAATAAAGAGTAGCGTAGAGTAGAATTTTACATAATTCTAGAATGAATTATTGTCGGATTGTACGCAAAGAGGATTTTTATCTCATACCCATTCGTCACGAATGCTCCATTTTATTCCGAGGTTATATAATACTGCTTTTCTTCTTTTGAATGTGCGTATAAAAATATCACTAAATAAAAATTTAGGTTCTTGTTACGGTTTATGTGCAGTTAGAAAGTATATTGACATTGCCTTTGTGATCGTGGGCAAATTATTGCCTCATGTCAAAGAGTGGAGTAGTCAGCTTCAGAGCTGCTAGGCACAATTAAATTTTTGGACGGAGAGAAATGATAGTAATTTATTTTGTAATTTAGTGAAAATATCGAATTCCCTGTTTTGTTTGAAGAAGGGCGTTTTACGATTGATAAGCATAGTAATAAAATTACGCCTATAAAAACTGTAAACTATACTGAGCGATTACATGGATATATTAGTGCATAGATGCATATTTTATGGACAGCTTTACGTTAGACATTCCTTCTTTTCACTTTTGTTAGTTTTTCAAAAGGGAAGAAACCAAAAACCAGTTGTAAAAGTAATCAAAAACGGAACCAGAAGAGGAAAAGAAAGACTGAGAAGGAGAAAATGGAATATTTAGAAATCTTATCATTGCACCGTTCTTTTTGAATGAATCAGTCAGAAGAGAAAAGAGAGAAAATGTGTTTCAAAATAATAATTTTCTGTTCCAGATGATGAAATTCCTTTGTTTCCCCCACTTGTCTCTAAAACTTGAGCCAGTATGGCTCATGGTTCTGCCTAGATTACATTATTCTCACTTTTCTATTATAAATGAAGAAAAGTCTTTTCTGTCTGACGGCAAAGAAATGAAATGTATGAGAATGGAAAACTTTTGTTCTTTGCTCCTGCCACTGTTTCTGTAACTGAAACTGAGCTGTAGCGAGTGAGTGGAGAGGCAGCGAATATTAGCATGACTCTGGCTCCCTAATGAATCTTTTTCGAAAAGTGAAACTACCCAGAATATTATTACTCATTTTGAATGAAAGTTAGGGAAGAAATGGAAGAAGAAGAAAAAGGGGGAAACAAGGAAAATTGTTAAAAGTATTATGCGAAGGAGGAGAGAGAGAAGAGGGAAGCAGAAGAAAATGAAAGTTTTTGGCTGAACAATTTTAAATAAGGAAAATAAAGTATATTATGAGCCATGAGCCATAAGCCATTATACTGTTTGTTTCATTAGAAAAGTTAAAACTTTTTAGTACTTCCAGAGACTACATCGCACGTTTGCCCCATTCTGCCTACGCTTCTTGTGTCAAAAGTAAAGTAGAAAATAAATTAGGAAAAAGGAAAGAAGGAAAAACTAAAAGAGCACAAAAGAAGCACTCACTCGACTAAAACATTTTCCTTGGTTTTGCCTTGCGTATAATAAAAAAGTTTCACTTTCAACCTACCAGGGTAGAGAAACGGCAATAATTCAGGAACAGCCAGAGTTTCATTAAAATTTTAATGGAAGCGGGTAAAAGGATTAGGAGAGGCGAGAAGAGAGGAACAGAGGCATATAAAAAGTATTTTCGCTTTCTCGGTTACTCTCGTTTGGTATTCTTTAATCATTTTTTGTCTTTAACCACGAAATAAAGTTTCAGTCAGACTAAAGCCAAAATTCATAGAATAATAGAATTTTGCAAAAACCAATCATTCCTGCTTGTAAAGAGTTGAAAAGTAAAGTCATTATTTATTTTATTGTGTCCTATTATATGATTTCGTGCTAGTTAGAAGTTAACTGTAACCTTTGAAAATGCTCAGTATGTGTATGCTACCATTTGGCTATGCAGATATAAAAAAGCTGTTTCCAAACTTAATGATTTGCTTATCATTTTATTACCAGCATCAAATATGGTGTTTCGTGTAGAATTGGGGATCATAAAGATTGGAGTGAGACAGTATATCTTTGTCAATAAAACCTAAAATTATCATGGGTAAATAAAATTTTAAATGCTTCACAAATTCTTATTTTTTGTATTGATCATTTTTCCACAGTGTCAAGATCAAGATCTCATCTCTCTGTCAAGAAAAGATGGTTATCAGTTATCATCATTGATGAGGTGATGCCAGTAAAGTCGCCATAATAATGACTGAAGCGATGGAAATCTGATAAGTAAAAAAGATTAAACAGTTCAATAACAACAGCAGGATGACCAAGAAGGAAAAGACATGGACACGGAAACCTTTCAAAACTTTACTCTTGGTTAATGAGATGCGTGATTGAAAAGTAATGACTTTAATGAACTCACAACTGTCAAAAGTGTAAAAACCAACCGTTCTGGCCACTGACCACACCTCTAATTGAACCTATGAGGTACTTGTTTGAACCACCGAACAGGTTGACCGGTTGGTAGACACACTGCAATAGATATAATGTGCCATTATGAATGTGGCAAGCAACTTTAATTCATTCCGAAAAGGAGAATACGTCGATTCCCCCACATTCTTAAAGAGAGATTGATTTATAAAACGTAATTGAAATAACTTTAAACGTCAAATGTTACAATTGCACCTCGCGTCAACTACGAGAAGAAAACCTGAATTTTTGTTTGTCATTTTATGGCTACTGCAATGAATATACAAAGTATTGCTGGAAGATACCAATAAAACAAAAGTAATGTATCCTGTCTTAAAATACAACGGCGTAGCATCTGGCGACGCAAAAATTGACACTTTTAGGTTCAGGCTACAATTGCGGAGGTAAATAAAAACATACATATACAAAGAAATAAGGGTATAGCTTGATAGTTTGATGATGAGTTTGAGCTGGCTGGACCAAAATATGGAGAAAAAAAAACGTTTCAACTCTGCTTGAAATATGTTACACAAAATTATAAAAGAAAAACTAGGCTTGTCTAAAATCACGGATGTGATGTAATATTTTACATTGCTACATGTCACTCAGACTCAACCCATGTCTTGGTGGCAAGAAAGTCAATTTGTTTTAATAGAAATAGAGCTAATACCAAATGGTCTCCCTGATTGCCTAATTACATTTTAATCCGGGTTGTTTTTGTAAAGTAGGAAAAATTCTCCTACAATTGCTGGATGAAATGAAATCCCACATTTCAAGAATGTGGTTTTTATTTAGCCCGTCGTAAAGAAAGGAGCAGCGTTGATTGTAATAAATGAGCAAGTGAGCAGCAAGCCGAAATAAAATTATTTATTGTAACGTGTAACATAACAAATGAAAAGTATCAAAAATGTGTTTTCTGTTTCTTCAAACCATTTTTTTTGTACAGGAAAACAAAGGAAGAAACTTTTTAAGTATGCAGCGTCAGTTTTTTCTTGTTTTGTAGTCTTTTGTTTAACACGAGAAACTCATTACCTCGGAGTTCGTGTTTTGAGTGCAAAACTTACTTTGCTAAAAAGTAAGTTTTGCTTATCTTACGCTTACGTACTAAAACTAAAATACGTAAAATGCAGAATAATATCATGTTTCAGCAAGAAATTTGAAAAATACTCATTTTCCTGAGCGATAAGCAGGGTAAGAAAAAAAGAAATGCTACAAATATTCACTCATACACTTCGTGACTTTTATAAGAGTAATTTTGTTATTTCTTTCGTTGTGTGCTTATATTTATCCAGCTCATCAATTAAAATAAAAAACGTCAGTTGATGGCTGAAGCTGATAGAAATTCATGTTATTTTATTTCATGCAAACACTATGAAATTTGTTGAGTGTTTATGAAGATTATGAGATTCGATCATTTTACGTAATTCTTCTTGCGTAATTCTTTTCAGCGTAGCACCAGGTACTCTGATATTTATTCTGATATCTCTGATATTCTGATTGTGATTATTATTTATTAGAATTTTTAAACCTTTTACAAAATTTTCCACCAGGTAAAAAATTCATCCAAAGCACGTCTCATCAAGTCATCAGCACCAATCAAAACGTCAGTGCAAGTGCTCTGAATTTTGCTATCGTACAAGATTTATTATAAACTACAGAAAAATTTCTTCAACTTGCTTTTTAAAATTTTCAGAATGTTTATGAAAATAATTTAAACATCAGGTTTCACTCCGCCCTACAAGAAATCTCCGTTGTGTTGTAATTTGAAACTGCAGGAATTTTTACCGGCTACTATTATAAAATACATTGCCTTGTACTTATCTTCATGATGGACTACCTCGAACGCAAACATGTGCAGCAACCATTTTGTACACTGAAACTCAATCTTCTCCGATTCAATTCTTTTGGACATAGTATCTTCATGCTTTGTCACGTCGCATGATGGTTCGTTCGTGTTGACACTTAATACAAGATGTGTTCACTGATACATAAATTGTCAGAATCTCCAGTCATAGTGTGGTAAATTTCAGGTGAATTGAAATTTTTCGACAGATTGTAATGTCCACATTTTTGTCTTGAATATTTGGAGCCACATTTTACCCACATTAAAATTCTTACACATAAACTCAAATCAAATCACTAGTTTCTGCTAAGAATGAAGTTCCAAACCGATGCAACTCAAAGCATGTCTTAACGAAAAATATAACAAAATTGGTTTCATGTCTAATTTTCACTCCCAATGACCTTAGCAAATTTCTCGTTAAGCATTCATTAGATTATAATTGCAAGGTGAGGTCATTTTATGCCCTGGTGAATTTAGTCACTTTTAAGTTATAGTAACTGCATACACGGTGCCAGTTTTTAATGAGTTTTCATACCGGTTCCATCCTCGTGCCATGATCAATTAATAATGGTCCATCAGGCAAATTGTATAAAAAGAAGATTGTGATGAAAGGATTTTCTGTCTCTGTGGGCCATGTAGATGGGCGCCTGAAGATGAGCCTGAATGAGCAAAAATCGGAGCAATAGATTAAAAGAGGAGCGTTGCATGAATTCGCAAGCACTCAAATCTATAATTTATACTCAAAGGTCTTTTAATCTAGAGAATGCCGATTAGTCGCTTCCGTGTCACGAAATTTGCTGAAGTGTGATCTTTTTACAAATTTTAATTGCTATTCACATTTTAACCACATCGCCGACTATCAATCGGCGGTCTCGATCTTTCCAATTAAGTTTGCCTTCCTTTTAATTGTTATATTACAGGAGCAGCTGCTTGTGTTCAGCATTTCATCCGTAAAATATAATTATTTTGTACAAAAGGCCACATTAAAATTACTACACTGACTTAAGTATTACACAATTCACATAAACGAACTTTCCACCTGAACTAGAATCATAGAAGTCAAGAAAATAAACTGAAAACTGTTTTCGCTTCAAATGACAAAATTGGTCCAAAATAGTGTGAAATGATGGCTATTGAAATTATAGGTTGAATGACAAGTTCTCTATTCTAAGATGATTCCTTTGGGTTTTGAACATACTTTGTGTCAAAATGATTGCTTCAACATTTCAGAGGAGTTTGTTGACCCATTATGAGATCACACAGGAAAATAATCTTTGGACTTGAAGTATGTATGGAGCATGTGTCACTTGTAAAGAAGCGGTGCACCATAGCACATTGTTAGCACAAGAACGTTCCCCGAAACCTACAAAAATCAATAAGTAGACTAGTGCCAAAAAGATAAGCAAGTGTAAACTGTGATTTGCTCCTCTAACTTGACCATGAATGACTGGCCATGATCATCTTGATAAAATGTGTGCAATCATACGCAAAACATGAAAGTCGCCTCTAACAAAATCCACAGGAAAGAAAGATGATCATCTTTTTAAACATGTTTGTTATGGTTTGTTATCTTGCTGAAAGTAAGTAGGTACATAAAATGTATGTACAGTGCTCAAACATACGCAGGAGACGTAAAAGGATTTTTTGCTAGCTCCAGGCTCTTCTGATGAAATAAGCGAATGTATGAAACTGCAAGGAGGCAGGAGAGGCAAGTCAGTTAGAAAAAACGAATTGAATTTTTTCATTGTATCCATAATAATATAAAATGTATAATGATAAGCTTGGGTTTGGTTACATGTAGGACGCTCCCATCATCGAAATTTAGAATATTATTATATTATTATTATAACTGCACCGAAAATTTTTTAGAATGAGGCGAAAGTTGTTCTGAAAAAAGTTTGGAATTTAAATAATGGAGAATAATAAAGATAGGTTGTTGTTCTCTCTGTGTGCCACTATTGACTACTGGCTCTAACGCTAGATATCAATCAAAGTGAAAAAAATAAAGAATAAAAAATAAATGTTGTATGTATATCAAAACGGGACCGAAACCGGCTCCCTGGCTAGCCAAATCGAACTCAGCCGGACAAAATGCAATTTTTTTCATTATGTAGCTGTCTGAAAAAATGGAATGCAATGGAGCTATTGATTGTGTCCACAGTCCTCATTCATCTGCATCTAAACTCGTCTCATCTAATCTCTAAAATGAGAAATCTAAAAATGATTAGAAAAATCTGATGAAACGGAATGGAATGGAATTGGTTTGAAAACTGGTTTTACTCGGCAAAAATTTGTGACTCTAAAAAATTTCGATCTGAGCCTTATTCAAATCACTTTCTCACGCTGTGTGCGCTTTTGACTAGGTGACTATGAATAAGCCCCATGAGACTTACCCTGGTCTCGAACTCACCTAGTCAGACAATGGACACACACAAACCAGAACTTGTAGAGTAAACTCGGAATGATTATCGTGATCATGGGTTTTAAGCAGTGCAACTTTGGTTTGGACATTGTATTATTTATGACTTATAAACATGATCTTTCTCACAGAAATTATAATAATTTGCCGGTGTCTGTCTGATGATTTTGCTTCAATATTACTTTAAAATTGCAATGAGCCAAAAATTATCCAGCTTTGATACTTACCTAGTACAAGATCTCTGCTCTTTTTACCTGGGACAATTTGGTTTCAGACTCTGAAATTCAGAGCCATTAAACCAGTCAGTAGCCAGTAATGAAATGATAATTTAAAAGACTTGCATTACCACCAGCATAGCATTAATACTCAGGAAAGGTAACGAAATATTCAATGATTCATAGCATAGCATTGACTTAAACAAGTATATGCAATGTTTTGCTATATTAAGGCTTATTCAGTCCAGGATAATCTCAAGTCGCCCCAATTGTCCACAAACGGACCCATACACCCATACGTTTAATAACTCCCTAAGTAAAGAATGGTTTAGAAGCTTACAAAAACATGATTTATTTATAACGATTGTGAAGTCTGATAACGTTTTATAAACCAATTTTGTAAAAAATAAAAATTTATAACTAGGGTTTGATCGATTAAATTGAAATCAAATATATGACACAAGGAATGTTATAACTAAAATTCACGCTATCATAATATCACACTTATCAAATTATCCCTCTTAAGACTTTCTAGAGCATAAGATAACAAAACCTGTGCAGGAGATTGGGCAAATGGAGGGCATGTAAAAGTTTGTTACACGCAAGCAACAGTGATAAACTGCCGTTTTGTGTCAATGTTGATGAATTCAATAAAGTTATTGAAGGAAACGAAACCAGGTAGAGATGCAATGTGTCTAGGCTTACGGCCTACCTCCAAGAAATACCTCTTTAAATAAATGGTAAGTAAAAGTTAAATAATCACCAAAAATTGAAGTTTCTGTAGAATTTCATCTACTACGCCTTTTGAATGTTAATTGCACAAATTCCTTGCAAAGCCAGGCTAATCAACCCAAAATGTGGACATTGAAAATTCTGATACCATGCTGCAACCGTACAATTTTTTGCCCTTTTATGTCAAATGCAAATTATAGAAGCGACAACCATCATCAAATTGAAAAACTCCAATTCAAATAGCTCCATTAGCATCTCATTATAATTCACTGCTTATAGCTAAGGTTTGCTCTATTTATCTGTCAGTGTCATTGCTCTTATCAAAGATGTCCACACGGAATGTGAAAAATTGAACCTGTCGACAGACCAAGTGAATTTTGACATACATCACGACTCACTATCACAAAATCATATTATCCACTCGCAGAACTTCAGGAAAACGAAAGAAAATCAACCCTGATCACGTTGCATTGTAAGCTCTCCTGGTCCTCTCTCATATGTAGCTTCGTAAGCTTTAATCCCAAATCCCAAATAAAACAGCTTTCTTGAAACAGCGCCAAATGACAATGTTTTAGTCCTTGTTTAAAACTGGAATATGAATTTGTAATGCCTGGATTTAGATTACAGAACGTTTCTTTTTTTCTCCACATCTTTTTGCATCTCCGTGCAAATTTTGTTGTTTTAAGCGAGATGAGCTGAGTAATGTTTGTCATTTGACCAGCGAAAGAGTCATGTGACCACTTTTCCCTTTTCTATCAACAAGACTCGTGAGCATGAAATAAAGATGACAATCTTTATCTAGAAAATTATGGATGTTTACTGTGATGAAAAACAAGGAAAAGGCTCAAACTGTTTTTCGACAAGAGATCGATGAGGTGGATCAACACCTCGGGTAAAGATGTAATTGAAGTTGACTCCACTTTTCAAGCTGTTTCAAATCAATAAAACAGGTTTTTTCTTCTTTTTGTCTTCCTAAAGAAACGTTTTTTGTTTCTACCGATTATTAATCAGACTTAACTACATAAACTAAACTGCATCTTGTAAATATGCAAATGTTTTTGCATGATGATAATAATGATGATACGTCATAAATGTTGATGTTGATTTTATTTGATGTGAGATGAAATAACTTGTTGCAAACTGCAATACCTGCGAACAAGAAAATCATTTCAATTTCAGAATGCGTCTTTAACCTTTTTTTATACCGTGGGAGAGAAAATGCTTTGAAAGAATTGGTATGCAAAAGAAGTAGATGAACTGGAGCATTTCTGCACTAACGAAATATTCGTCGGATTAATGGAGTGAACACCTGAGATGAGATGACGGTTTCCAGTTGAAGAATTCGTTATTTTTCAGACGCGTAAATTCTTGCTGACAGAAAAAGCGACATTGGATAATAAACATTTGACTTTTAAGACAGCCCTCGTAAATATCCCGATTGGAATGTGAAAAAGTGATGTGGACACACAGAGCACCGTGTGCGTTGAATTTAATTTGCATATTTACTTTTATATTTTATATAACCTTATAAACTACACCCGAACCCAACTAATAGTAATAACCATTTTATTTATTCTAGTAGATGGTCCAATTGAGGACCAAGACAGGACTGTCAATGGTAATTAATGGATTACAGTTGAGAAATAGTGTGACGCATTTAAGAGGAACATTTTGTTGTTTACCATTACGCATAGACGAGATGTGGATAAAAAGAAGGGTGTTTTGAATATGACAAACACCGAATTTTAGTTATGTTGGTCACTTAGTTTAGTTTTCATTCCACAGAAAGAATTAAAAATAATGTTGTTGTTTTCTTGGTAGGTAGATTTGGTAATCATAAGATAAGATGAGCATTGAGCAAGTTAGCTGCAAAGATTGCGATAGTTGAGATGAAGAGACGAGTGTCATCTCATCAGTGAGAGAATTCGATCGGCAAGTTTGATGCTTGTTGAGATAAACAAAGCTCATTGCAAACTCTCGAGATGAAGATTAAGATAATATTTGGTTTTGGTTTGAATTTCGTCTACTTTTACTTGCGACATACTGTGGCCAAAGTCGTGTCTTTTTACTCTTTACCCGGTGAAAATGTTGATTATGCATTAAATGATTAGATGATTATGCTGATGATGTTCTACAATTGTCGTATGACATGAGTTTTATCAAGATTCACTTCGGCTTCATTTATTAAAAAAACTATTCTAAACGCGGAATAGAATTTAACCAATCTTCCTTTTGCTTTTGATAATGCAAAAGTCGTCGACCTGCAGTAGATTTTCTCCAGAAAATGGATTATTTTCCTAAAATATTAAACAGGGTCACTGGAACCTGAAATAATAATAATTAATAACACAATAATAGCTTTCTCAAACAAATGCCAATCAATGTCAAAGCGCCGTTTTTGAAAGCTTATCAAGGGCCATCAGCGAGAAGAAAGAAAGAAAAACAATAAAAAGAGAGTGAAATCACAAGTCAAGAGTTCTGGATTTAGCCTGTTTTATTATGATTTTCCTTCCATATGCTTACTTTTATGTCAGAAACACTCTACTTTATTAAGGATTTACATCAAATGTAATCACTTTTGTTATGCTATTGTCATTTACCACTTGATTCTCCCAACTGGAATCACCTAAAGTGGAAAGCTAAAGTCAATCAAACGTTTTTCATCTTAATTGTAAGTTTTTCTCTTTGATTTGGTAGTGCGAATTCTAGAAGCGAGATTTTATTAGAAGGTGCACTTGTTTTGGTGGCTGGGTTAATGCCGAGTAGGAGTGGTCACAAATGTGTTGGCGGCTTTTACAGCCTTGTAATCATTAGTCGGATTTAGTCAAACTCAAAGACTAATTGCAAAGCATCTGCCTCCATCTGTTGTTTTTACTCACATTTTTCGCATGCAAACCCTTTCATATGCAAAATTCTAAATGTAACAACCAAACTTGAATTGTTGAGCCTCAGTCCGACAAGCTACCTGATTCAACTTAGCCATAATTATAATGATAACAAATGATGAAAAGTCATAGTAGAATTTTTATTTTTATTTATGCTATTGGCATAATATGTAGTGTTGCATGTGGGAACATTTTCCTTTCCCTAAGGTTTGCTACACTTCACGTTTTTTTCACCCAATAGCCTATGTTAACTGTACAACACAATCAAATACGTGACCTTGAGACCATTGTCAATTCTAAAAAATTTAACCAATCTAGATGAAAGGCAACTACATGGCACGACACAACACTATCCCCTGGGTTTTCTCTTTTTTATACCTTCAACTTAATTTTTGGACCTGAAAAACGAAAGAAAAACCATCCATCCATGATGACGTAACTTTGTCTGGGATGACGCATGTTAGAAAGCCTATTGGTTACAAATCTTTTCTTAGTAACAAAATAATATTCCACTGACCATAAAATAACAACTCAGAATTCCATCCTACACAAAGGAAGGAATCTTCATTTTTCGTTTCAATAATTTGTCGAAATTATTTTCTGATGAATATTTTTTTGAAAATAAAATTCTGTATCAGTCACTACTCAAGACTAAATTCATGAAAAAGCCATGGATGAATGTAAAGAATCCAGCACTCTTGGTCAAACGGAATCCTCCAATGATGTTGTTCAATGTAATTGTTGCCCTTATGGTCATCATATTCACGTGGACTTTGTCCAGTTTGCGAAGGAAATGCTTGGAAGGAGGAATGGCAAAGAAGAGGGAAGTGAAACTCTGCAAGCTCTCAGATTGAATCCTAGTAATGAAATGCTCAATGCCTTGAAAATCCTGAATGATGCCTTGCTTCGAGGCAGGTCGACTCGGTTAGTTTCCTCTGCAATGAAAGTCATTTTGCAAGAATGGTTTCACGTGGCAGGTTCAAACACAGCAAACCCGGAGAATGTCAAACATTATCTGGATTTCTTCAGTGGTTATTGTACACAATTGTTACGATATATCATGAATATTCCGGATGAAAAGGTATGCAATTAAGGAAAGGGAAACTGGAGCCGGTCTCATGTATGCAAAAACTTTGGCATTGACTTTGTTGAATTTAGCGTTATTTTAATTTTTTTATAGGGCAACACAGTGATGCACTACGCGGTTTCTTTTAGAAATTTTGATGTGGTTTCGACTCTATTAGATTCCAAAGTTTGTGACCTCAATAAAGTGAACAAAGCTGGTTACAGCTGCATTATGCTTTTAGCAATAGCCAACCTTACTACTAAAAGAGAGCGAGAGGTGGCCCAGAATTTACTCTTTCTCGGGGACGTAAACATTAAGGCGGCACAAGTTAGTCAACTGTTTATGATAACTTTATGACTTTGAACACATTTCAATGAAGATTATTTTGAAGATAACCCTACTATGATCGACTGATTTAATTTGGTTCCTGTATTAATGAAGCATGGCCAAACTGCTTTAATGCTTGGCGCATCTCACGGCCGACTCGACATAGTTAAACTATTGGTTGAGGCTGGAGCAGACATGAATATCCAAGATGAAGATGGAAGCACGGCCCTCATGTGTGCTGCGGAGCATGGACATAGTGATATAGTCCAGTATCTTTTGGCGCAAAGTAGTAGTGGTTGTGACCCCAACCTCACTGATAACGTAAATATTGTTTTTAAATACTTTATTACTTTTTAAAAAGTTAAAGTAGTATAGTATCTATAAAGTAGTTTCTGTGATCCCTCAGGATGGCAGTACAGCCTTGCGCGTGGCACTAGAGGCAGGTCAAAAGGATATTGGTGTTATGTTATATGCACACATGCATTTTTTGGATCATCCATGCCACAAAAAATCAGCTTCACAATATAATTGCAAAGGTAAATTCTCAAAATCCAGAATGACTTTGTAGTTGGTTTGAGAGTTCTAAAGACTATTTGTGATAAAATGGTATTGATATAGTAATATTATACATGAAATAAGCCTCGCGATCAAAATTTTGAATGCATTATTTATTCATTTATCTCAAAATCAAAGAATACATATTATAATATAATGAAAAGTGTTATATTAATATCTATAGGTATATATGTATATATTATACGTTTATCTTAAGTAGAGCTAATTTAATTTCAAGGTAGAATTTAATTAAAAGTGTCATTAGATTACATTCACCCGGATTTTTTATTTTAGCTTATCAACATGCTTTTTACTGATTTGTTACAATCAGATTTAGTAAATAGTACAAACTTGGACTTCCTTTGATACTCTCAAATTGGCCCGCTAGACATCTCACAAACACCGGAGCCATATTTTATTATTTCACATCCTTAGAGAATTGCTTGTTTTACTCGCATTCTGAGTGTTAATTCTGTCTAGTGGAATTTTGCCATTTAATGTACAGGCCGTGGTTACAAAAAATGCATTCAAGATAACATTTAACTTGAATGAACTCTGCAAAAGTATCACCTGGTGGTTACTCACGTGTCACAGTTCATCATTGGGTGGTGCCATCTTATGATTACATTCGCCATATACATTTTATACTATTTTACAATTTTACATTTTTATCTGTAAATATTTAATAGTTTTAGAGATGTTTATGTTGTACACAGAAATCTTTTAATTAAATCTACAAAGTGAAGATAGCGATAATCCACTTGATGAGCAGGATTATAATACATCTTTTATTCTGTAAAGCTTTATTTTCATTCGCCCACCTAAACACACACACGACTACGAAAATCCCTCAACTAAGTGTTTTAATATAATTAAAATATTATAATCTCCTATATCTATTAATTACATCCCTTGTGTACAGTTACCACCGATTTTAGGTGAGAGATTTCACATTGAAAATTGAAAAGACGTTGGTGCTACTATTAAAACGATTTCATTCAACTAGTAGCACAATCGTCCAGTAAGTACAAATGACATAAATTATAACTTAAATTAAACTATCGATCACCATTTACATCATCGGATCATTGTGTACATTTGTCATTACTATATGCGACAATAATTATTTTATTACATGTTTTAATCATATTATTTATTATCTAATTACAATCCGTTTGAGACATTTTCAACCACTTCAATCAATGATCAAAGAGAACTATCACTTGTCTATTGTAAAATTAATTAAAGTTATTTGCATCTCGGTACATGTTAATAATACTATAAATTTCATCTTTTAATTTTTCAACTCTTACAAAATTTACACTTTTCGTTCAGCAGCTTCAAAGCAAAGATAAAAATAATCTGCGCTAAAACCGGGTATTGCTGTATGCAGCTGCAAATCAATTAAAATTGTTAGTAGGTAATCTACATAAAATGTGTGGCGGGCGAAGGAATAGGTAAATATATTTTGAGGTCACGGGGACATTTTTCTTAAAATTGCAAAATTATCAACTTTATTTACAATATAATAAGACCACTCCATCTGTGGTGATATTATTTATTATTTAATAGAAATGTTAAAATCAAAAATGTATAAGTAAAATACTCATAATAATTATAGGTAATATTAAAAATGATAATATTAAAAGCAATGCTTATATTAATTAACTAACTGCCTCACACATAATTCAAATCCAACAAGTTTATTTGCAATTGGATGAGATCTTTAACTTTAACCAAAACATTTATTGAAATAATAACAAGGCTTTCATCCATTTCGTTCAAAACTCTCTTTCGGCATTAGTATCTGTATAAAATGGTTGGGCTCATCAAGCTAGCCGTCTCCGATATAATTAACTAAATAGACATTGACGAAGTGAGTAAAATATCTGAGTTGGGAATATCAATTTCTTTCAAATTTGGAAGAAGCAAAATGTCTATAGATGGAATATTTTAATTAAACGGTTGTAATACATTGTAGATCTTTTGTTAAATAATTCATTTTAATTATTTTGCGTGAATTAATTTCCTGAGAGAATTGTTCTTTCCATCCGCTTCCCATAAAGTTAAAACTTAATTATAATACTGAAATAAAATATACACCTCGTCGGAATAAAACAATGAGTAATTGCAAGCAAACATCTAAATTATAGCGTTCACTGCGATAGAGTAAAGGTATAAATCTGTAGTTTGCAAATAAATTTTTGTTTCAAACTAAAACTATAATTAAATGTTAGACTTAAAGAAAGTAATGAAATTATATCCAATACAGGCTAAGAAAATCTTTTTTTTCCATATTATTTAAGACGGTATAAACCAGATAAAGATGAATTTAGGATATATTTTTAATTCGAAATCTACCAAAATTATTAATTTACGAATAATCATACAGAGTAAAATAACGGGCCACACTCAGCTAAGCTTAAGGAAGCAACTATAAAACGTAGAAACGACATAAAAATACAAAAATATTCCCGGGCGGCCAAAAAATTCTCTTGCAAACCACAGATCCAGAAAATTAGCCTGAGGTGATGTGAGCGTAACTTGTAACAATTATGCTTTTAGAAAAAAGACATCAAATCTAGAAATCTAACTACCAAAACTGTGAAAAAGGTCATATAAGAAAAAATTGTCAAGTCTTTTAAAGTTTATTTTTCATAAGAGCTGAGTAATTAAAACTGAAATAAAGCTAAATTGTATTTTTTAATATAACTGTGTTCATTATCAAAACGGTAGAAAATAATTTCCAATCACTTTCAATAAATGAGCATATTATTGTATCCATAAGTCTAGTATTAATTAATTGGAGTAGCATTGAAGTTTCTACTTGGGAATAAATATGTGGCTACCTCATTATCCTAAACAAATTTTCCCATAAAATATTTTTAAAAGTGGATAGCAATCTTTGTACCATTTAACATTTTTCTCAAAAACATTAAAGAGCTAATTTACTATTTTAGTCATTAAAATGTAAAAAGTAGTCTAAAATGACTTTTTGTTTTTAACTGTGGTAAAGATTATCTGCATTTTCATTTCTTCAGAGCAACTTTTTAGAGAAAGACCATTGATAGATAATAATGTTAATTAATTAAAATATATTTATTATGAATCTATTTAATATCATAACTCTTAAGAGAAAGATGCATTTTCATTATATAGGAAGTGGAAACTACACTGTTGATGAAAATACATTTTATGCATTGGATAATATCAATGGAGTAGATTAGCCTGTGTTAATTGTTTAATAAATTGTCTTCAAAATGCTTATATCTGATTAGGATTAATATCTTAATTAATTTCTAGCTAATTTTAATCTACAAAAATTATTGCTTAATGAAAAGCCTTTCAGATATTTGTAAACTAATGAAAAGTTAAACCCATGCGCAGCTGTCACCGGAAAGAGAAAAAATTGGTCACTAGAAAAAAAAACACCGTCATCGAATTTTTTGAAAATGTAATTAAGGTTAAACTTTAAACTAAAAAAGTACAAAATTGTTGAAAACCATTAAATCAATGCTGCTAGATGTAAAAGATACCTAGAAAATGATTGACCTTTTAATGTCGTTAATTATTCAAGTATATTTAAGAGATTCTTCTAATGATGCAATATTCACTGGTTTCACAGTTGATTAAGGAAATAATTATTTTTCTGGAGGATGTCATGTCCCTTCTCAAGTCTTTTTGGTTACTCTTCTTGGTTTCGTTTCTTCTGGTTCTCTCTGGTACATAATGAAACATGCATTTCGTGCCTATCTTCTACAATACTTGAATTTATGTGTTCCATTCCTCACTCGTTATTCGTTTTACTCGCTTAGAATTTAATTAAACGTTCTTTCGAGTATTCTTCCTAAACTTATAAGAGTTACATTAACATTACAGTAGATAGAATCTATTTAGATATAATGATCAAGTAGGTAGGATGTATTTAGACGTTTTAAAATATCTACATTGAATTTCTACTGTTTCATTTAGTAATTGAATTTGTGTCAAGTAATGTAATGTATCTCATTCTCGTATTTTACGCTTTATGCAGTAGTGAAAGCACAAAATGCCCTCTGCTCCACAAGACTGTGGATCATCAAAAAATGCATGGTATTATATAAACTGTCGTTAATTCTGACAGCGGGACTTAATTTCACAAACTAGTCAATCCACTGTCATTAATAGAACTATGAATATTATAATAATTTGATCTAGTCTAAGCAATAAAATTAATTAATTTTACACGACGTTCTCCACAGATTTACGAATGACTAAAATATTCAACTTTAGAATTTTACAAATGTTATATTATTATAATCATAATACACTTGATATTGACGTTATTATTAAACACTTTAACCACTTTGGGCTTCATTATTAATAATTAGGAGAATAGTAGAAAGAATCATGTTGGTTGGTAGAGTTGTGACAATGTGGTTCATGGTTGAAAGTTTTTCAACAAAAATTCCATTTTCTCTTAAAATAAAAATGTATATCCTGGACCCCTTAATCATGGTTTGATTGGCTTTCTATCCCTAATTAATAAAATTAATTATTACAGCAATAACTAGAAGAATTATCAAGTAATGTCTGCCTCTGTAAATAAAGGAGTAGCTTTTTACTCGCAGTTGTTTTCTGATGAGGTGCAATTAATAAACGTGATTTATGTTATATTCCTCTCCTTTCTAAATAATATTTAACTACGCTTTTGTAATAACATTACATATTTCCGTTTTTATTTATCCTTAAGCCCTAGAAGGTGTTCAGGAGTCATGGCTGGTTGATGAGCGTAGTTTCGAATTTGATGCAGGGAAATAAGCTGATTGGGAAACGCATTTCCAGGAGTTTTCATATCCATTGCTGTCATTTGGTGATGGTGTCCGGATTTTTGGAAAGAGAGAGGCTCATACGGTATATAGGCTCTGGTGCCAGGTGGCCCTCCACCAGTGGTCATGTTCGCCGGAATCTGAAGCATTGCGCTCTGAAACCAGCCAAAGAACACAATTAGCCCAAGAGCCCAATACACTTGCATTTTATAATTCACACCAGAAATATTCAATATGGTAAAATAAAATGGAAATAGTTATTTACATTGTTCAATACTACCGTTTGAATGGGTGTGAAAGCGCTAGCGCCAACACCTTTTGTTGACGCCAGAGCGTTGGCAAGAGCATCGTAGGGGTTCGTGGGCGTCGAAGGTTGAGTGGGATGATGCTGTCCAATGTTGTTCACGCGAAGGTCATCCGGCCCTTCACTTCCTTGTCTGCCTAGTATACTTCCTTGTCCATTGCTGGGAAGACACATTGACGGAGGGCTGCTTTCCCCAATGTCCGCTTTCCCCCAGTACATTTCAGGGCTGGGAAGGACGTTGCCGGAGTTAGAGCCTTGATGATTGTTCACCTGATGTGCTTGACCATTTGTATTGTTGCTTGTGCCTATAAGAGTTAATTAAGAATTTGTTACGTGTGTCATCAAGAAATTATAAGTGCCTTTTGTTCGAATGGCAAGAAATTCGCATTGGTGTAAAGTTCCACCTATACTGACTCTTAAAAGCAACACTATTTTAAAACAAGAATTTGCATTTTCTATATTAATAGTTCTAATGTTATGCTACAAGTCAGTTTAACTGAAGGATTTGCCCATCCAATCCAATATGCAGTAAAAATGTTACAATCGTTTAGACTGCCTGGCTTTGTACTTGAATATCAATTCCCTGTATAGATTCAATCTTCTTGTGAGTTTTTCAGCATTTTATTGGACGACTGCCACTGACATGTTAGAGACTTGGTAAATTAAAAAATTTGCATATTTTAATCTCGGCTCAACGAATGAATTGTAGCCTGCCAGAAGGGGAATTGAAACTGAAAAATAGCATTCCTGTAAAGCCTTGGGGGGTCAGACTCATCAAAATCAACTAGGCATGAAGTAAAAGAATCAAACTCAGAATTTCGGTGCTGCGGTGCAAAACTTTTCACTTTGCTGAAGACGAGCAAGAAAAATCCATTCGCCATTTATTGTAATAAATTAACAAGCTTTAAAACATTGTTTGACATATGTATCTTGTAGTCATTTAGATCCTGGATTTTATGAAGTCATTGGGTCATTTTTCCATGCTAATGATTCAATTGCGCGTACAAAATTGTGCAGTGGATAAAACCTTAAAAAAGTGAGCACATAACGATTGCTTACCGTTGGTCTGGTGGTGATTATTATTATTGCTGCTACTGTTATTATTGTTGTTGTTTTGTCGAGCCAATCGTTTCTCCGATTTCTCCACATGCTTTTGCATGTGCTTCGTCAAGTATGTCTCCTGGAATAAAAAAATTGGTTTTAGATACAATCGCAAGGATTATTAATTTTTAAAGCATTGATTGATGTTAACTCGACACGAATAAGCAAATGTAATAACCTGGGTATAGGATTTGCCGCAAAAGTTGCAAATATGAGTTTTCAGATGCTTTGATTCCTTGTGTTTGGGGATGTGGTCAAGAAGAGATGCCTCGTCGGTAAAGCATTTGTAGCAAGAGTTGCACTTGTAAGGCTTGTCAGTTTGGTGACATCGGGAATGAGATTGAAGGTTGGAGAGTTGCGAGAAGGCCTACAAATCAAAAAAGATAATATACATATAGGTAATTACTAATTAGGCTACTGTCATCAGTTTTTCTAGGTATGGCTCCATCAATTTTTTAACAATTGCGCACATGCGCACTCATTGTATCTTAATAATTGAACTTCAGCATGCTTACACTTTTAAAGAATGCTCAAGACACTGAGAAAGTGCGCGAATAAAGAATTTCGATATGCGTTTGGCATTATATTACAGTAAACACTATTAAAAAGGCAAATCTTTTAAATGTGCAAGGTTTAGTATGTGATAAGATGGTAGTGACTGTTTCGCAGTACAAATAAAATTCATACGTTAACTGCACTGACTTCTTGCTAATTTCTTATTACATATTCTTATTTGTTTTAATGTTTCAAAAATAAAATACTCCATTTAAAAAATATATAATTCATTTTTCTTACCTTGTTACAACCTGGATGTCGACATTTGTAAGGCTTGTCGCCTGTGTGCGTTCGTATATGCTGTTGCAAGTGAGAAAGCTGCGTGAATTTCCTCTGACAAATTTCACATCTGTAAGGCTTGATTCCTATGTAAAGATAAGTAAAAAAATCATTGAAAATGACAATAAATAAACCCGGGTATGTATGCCTATGAACTAACAGTGGATTCAAGATTAAGATAATCATGAACAATCATACTACTGCTTTACATTATTATATACAAATATTATCCTTTCACGTGTCTGAACCTTAGCTGTGCTGTAATGTGAAGTTGGTGAACAAAGCGGAACAAAAGATGTTCTGCTTATGTTTTGCTACTAATAAATCAAGATGGAGCACAGCGCCGGTTTTCAACATGAAAGGCAATGCGTTATCTCTCTTTCCTGCTTATCAGTTATCGGTTAAAAATCTTCGAGTAAATTAGGTACATTCAATAACAATAATAATAATCAAATAATAAATAGCAAATAGCATAGCGGAATTTTATTATTTTATTGCCCCATGCGATGCAACTTGTCTAGGAGAAGGATAACTATAACATAACATTACTACTATAAGTAAATAGTATTTCAACTGAGGCTTATCAACGACTTACCAAGATGTATTCTGGTGTGCTGGGAAAGGTAGGAACTATTAGCGAATGCTTTCGTGCATTGAGAACATTTGTAGGGCTGAAAAAAGAAGAAAAAAGTCGAGACGAAATTGAAACGGCGGCTGCAATATAAATATAACTCACTGTTATCATCATAATAATGTCAGAAAATGATTCTCACCTTTGCTTCCCTCATGTGGATCTGAGTATGAAGTTGTAAGTCCGCTTTAGATGTGAAAACCTGCAATTATTAGAAAATAAAACAATGGAGTTTATTGTGTTTATTAATAAGTTATAAGAAATTGAAACAAATAAACAATCAAGTTTTGACTCTGACTCGATTCACTCAGCTACCAGTAATATGGGAATATCGAAAAGAACAAAATTCCAGCAGAGCACTTGAGCAAGTGAAACAAACAACTCGAAATGAAAAGAAACAGGAAGGACTTGTTTCTTGTGTCATCATAAATGACGACAATGAAGAGAAATGACAATACATCCATAAAATATGCAAGTGTAACTTTTTATTATTTATTTATTTGCACTTGATTCCTTTTTTCCGACCGAGTCATTCACGATTGACGTGTGTTCATTTTCTATGCGATCACCGCTTTTCAATTAGGCGTGCTCCATCCCGTTTCTCAGTTTCTGATGAGCTTTAAATTGGCATTCTTTCTTATAGCAATTTACTTCACTAGGTATTTAATTGCCACAATGGACACCTTTGAATGGCGTTGGTGTCAATTTTAAATTAGTGACTAGCTACTGGCAAACAAAGACGAAACCGCAAAATCCACTTGATTTCCTCGCCAAGAAAAATAAAAAGAAACAATGCGTTTTTCGTGATGATAAGATGATGCGATAAGCCATTATTATATGTTAAGTTTTTCCCTGATTGTGCCCTGCCATTCCACTCAAGTGCCTGATTGCCATCAAACTATTTACTTAATCACTAATTAAAAACTACTTTGCATATGGTACAATGAAGGATAGTAATGATAATCAGTCACTTGACATTAGTCTTTTATTAGACAAATACTTATTATCAATTATCTTGTATTTTTCATTTGCTGGATGTTCCCTCGAGTGTTTCCTGTTTCATGATGGGAAAATTCATGCAAGTACAAAAAAAAAAGAGAAGCAAAATATCTAATGAGCAGACATGAGTTCATGAGTATTTTTCAACAGCATTAGAACGTTGTGAACGCAATATGAAAATGAAGCCGTTGAGCTAGTTGTGAATTGTGGATGTGGGCCTGTCTTCGAATTGATGAACGATCTATAAACAAGATTATCAGACCTGTCTGCATGATTACAGTAAACGGGTGGTGTTGTTCAGCTTAACCACAGAAAACATCAATATCATCTTGATGCATTCTTAACAACACAATACTAGGAAACTCAACCACTTTAGCTATCTAACTCTCTTTGTTGCGGTTTCGTACTTTTCCAACATAATCAAGAATTCCAATGATCCAATCAAGTACTCTCAACACAAATCAAATCATGTGTACAATAATTTATTCGTCAACTTTTCTGATTGTATAGGAGACAATTTGTAGCTGATCGTCATTTGCGTATCAAATGTTCCGGAAGTGGACATAAATCGTATGCAAGCATGTCTTTAATGTTGTCTGTCTTATTAACATGCTTTCAGATACAAACTGTGTGCTTGAGCAGCGTCTGTTAAGATTACCGTGGCGTTTTCCATTCTTAACGGTAATCATTTGTCAAAGCCAAAGGAGAAACAAATTGCTTTGAGCCAAACGAAGCTACTCATTTGTCAAACTATCTTCAAGGACGACCATTGTTTCTTAGATGATTTAAACAGTTCAAACGTTTGCTTGATGATGAATATTAAATAAATGACCACATTTTAAAGAATTTTCTGAAAAATTACTTTTTCGTGTTCATTTGAAATTTCATTAGAGTAGGCATAACCTGAAATTTCTCTGGAGAGAATTCCCTGGCTTTGCTGAGAGAAAAGAGCTTCGTGGCTTCGTTCTATTAAGCAGATAACAATTAATGAGTAACCGACGAATGGCTGCAAACAAACCTGGACACAACCAGAAACAACACAACACCGGCAAGAAAAAGGTAAGTCTAAATTAGTTATTACTGCTGGTTGAGACTGAGACTACGCCACGTCGAGAGGGATGGAGATGAAACAGAAGAGATGGACAGGAAAACAAATTAGAAGCATTCGTGTAATCTTGAAAAAAATGAGTGAGAGAGAAACGAGGACAATTAATCATCCTTCACCCATGTAGCAGAATCAAATTATTCACACAAAACAAATTAATGCTAATTATATGTATTACTAATATAATATCGCTCCGGCTCTATAATATCCACGGAGCACAGCACGAATCCTTTAATAATAAAAATATGATATCGGCACCGATGCAACTAAGCTTGAGCTTGAGAAAATCATTCTGGATAACTAACTGAAAATCTGTGTGAGCAACAGAAAATATTACTCAGCTCAGGTAGAACATAGCTCATTCTCATTAGCCCACCTTTTCTTTGTACGGTGTAGATGGATGCAAGATGTGGTCACTAGTCATAATTATGATTATGACTGATTTCATTCCTCTTTTTCGTAAGAAAAGTTCTCCTTTCTTTCCGAGTAATCAAGTACCACATGAGAAAGTAGAGGTATCTATGTATGTACATATTTTATTTTACTACAACATGACTGTTGCATCCCATTTTGACATTGTTCATCTCACGTATAAATCACCTCCGGAGAATTTTTTGACACACATCTTTTTCATTTTCGTTTTTTAATTAATTGAATATTTTTTATGCGTTTTTAAGCCAGCTCGCTGCTTTTGAATAGCATTTCCTACAAAAAAAATGGCATTTCCTTTTTTATAAAAGTCTTAACTTAACGGGGAATTTTCAGAATCCGCATTCACTTGATTTTATTTCCCATTTTTGCCAAAAAGTTCTAGCTTATAAAGAAAGCGGAATTGACATTGTTATCAGCTCATTCATCGCAAATTTAGCCACTTGCTACACAGCATACACGCACAAATTATAAAGCAACGAAAGTGGGTTTGTTTATTATGAATAGAATGTAGGAAAATAATGCTAACCGATTTTTAATTCTTCCCACATTCTAGTAATAAAAAGGAGGTAAGCTGCTGCTGTTGAGTGATAACCACTGAAAGGAATTTTATTACCATTATTATTACACTAATCATCGAAATCCATCTTTCGGGTGAAGTTCACTGATTCTGATTTTCAGCAATGGGCAATTATCTTTTCATAAAATGGTATAGCAAGTGGAGTAGCATGTTAAATTGAGAGATATAATGGTTAATTTACCAAGTGTATGAAGTTAAAGTAACCTTACCACAGTTAATTATCTTGAAAAGGGTAATTCCAATAGCAATCACTATTTTAAAAGATTCATTTGTGGCGATGGATGTGTATCATTTTCGTTAAATGGCAACCATGCGCCAAACATAGAGCGCCACAATAATGCTGTTGTGTCTGTGAACGCATTTAGAGTTTTGACTCAAAAAATTTTGAGATATGAGGAGGGTTGCATGGATGCATACATGCAACTGAAAGATAAGCAACTCTACTTAATAATTAGAATTTCTAATATTCATCCAAATGAAATGGTCCATTCATTGGTGGTAGTGAGTGACGCATAAAAAGAGTACTAAACGTCAATCTTATATTTTTGTGGAAATAAAGATTACAAGATGATCACACGTGGAGGAGTGAGCATTGGCGCGGCTTGTCGACTAATTTAACATTATCTAACTCAATTTTCACATTTCCCCTAAAATAATAATGGGCAAATTCTTGACCGATTACACACAAAGAAAAATTCCGATATTCTAAAACTATCTAAAACGAGCTATTTTTAGCATCTAATAATAATAATAGCAAAGACCCCTTTGAGCAGATTGTACTTGTAAGATTTACATTTACGCAATTTCAAATGACGCACCTAAATGATACAGTCGAATAAAAATGTTGCCACTGCACCTTTTGTGGGGAAGTGCTTGATAAGCGGCTTCGGCTTATCGGCCAAAGGATCTTGCTCGTGTAAAAAATCATTACGAAATGATGTTACACACTCTTGAGCATAATAAAGATAAGGCGTTGCATTTATTTACTTAGAGCCAGACTTAACTTGACCACATCTTCTGATATTATTTCTAAAGCGGCTACAATTTATATTGTACATTTTGTTGTGTTGTACATGTACACAACAAGGCCTTAGTAGAAGTATTAATTGGCATTTCGGAGCCTTCTTCACAGACAACTTGGCTTATCTCAATCAGTTAAGATTTATGAAATGTGTAATGATTCAGGGGCTTTGGAACTATTCAAAAAGCTATCGTCTCTTGCTTCCTATTACAAATGTTTTTACTGTACACTGATAATCATACAATAATCATTTTTATAGAGCTGCTCTAAAACTGTTATGGCACAACGTTTTGTACCTACGTGAGAACAATGAAACTAAGAAAATATCAGCTCTGTGCACTGACAGTAGCAAAAAGACAAAAAAAATGATTCGCCTGCATTTTTATTTTTATATCCTCTATTTTTGTTTCAATTTTTATTTTGTTGTATTAATATTAATTACAACGGCAAGCAATAACGTTTTGGTGAAACAACTTTTATAGTACAAAAAATAAAAGTTTTGTAACTGTAAGTAGGAAATAAACGCTTCTAAAATCATCTTCAGACCATACTAGCTAAAACATTGTATAGACGCCATTTTCAATATATTTTACAGATATTTCGTCTACGGAAATAAGGTACCCGAAAATTTTAAATTGTAACTTACATAAAACTGAAAATATTCTTTTCGAATTGAGAAAAATAGATTTTGGAGGCGGAACGGGGAAAATGATGATGATATTTGTGAATACAACAGATGAAACTAGATAACAGCCAGTTACACAAAATGAATCCTAATTAATTCTTTGTGTTACGATTATTAATTAGTTGCATTTACTCGTTACTTGTATTGAAGTTTAATACATAAAAGTTATTAGAGGTCATATGTCATGCCATTGATGATGTTTAAACTTTCCGTTATCACAGTAAGGCAATTCATATTACAGGAGAGACCAGAAATTTTCCAAGGAGCAACCTGACAAACCTGATAAAGACTTATCTCCACTTCGACAAGAATTTCTGATCCGCAAAGTTAACCCATTTATCTGTTCAGGCTGCCTTTTGAACCAATGACCAAAGATTATCACTGCTCTGTGAATGTGTGAAGATTATCAGGTCACGAGTTTCGTGTGCTGAATGTCACCCTTAAGATACACAGGAAGAAAACTAAAATCAAGTTATGTAAAAATAATATAATTCAGGTGGTTATCAACATAAAGATGCCACTTAAATTATGAGGTGCACATTATGTTAACCTCATCTTTGTCCCTTGCTCTTTCCACAACAATGGTTATCAAATCTCGTGAATAGAGAGCTCTGATACAAATTACAATGTACCCAACGACCCGCCGAAAAAGCATGTTTCTTATCGCAACTGGTTGCTGTCTTACCCATATAATTTTAAACTGGAGGTCATTATAGAGAGAACTGGATCGAAATGCTATCATTTTTTTTATTCAATGTTGCAGTTTTATTTAAAGATATTGAAGGGGAAGAATATGTTCTTTGAAGATAAGGCAAAGAAAAGATAACCCGAGAATAACCATGACTGATCTATTTTTTCGCTTTACAACAAATACAGCTATATGTATCTTTCCTTCATCCATTCGACAATAATTAAATTAAAACAAAGAATATTTCCAGCTCATATACGAAATGAATTGAGCTTTGAAAGTCTTACTGGCTAATTTTTACAACTTTAAAATACAGTTTCTTCTGAAGGCAGATTTGATTGGTTGATACAAATACAAAGAAGATTATCATTTAAAGTCCCGTTAGGCAGTTGTGAGTCACACTGAAAATAAAAAACCTTATGATTATCCTTTTTTCAATTATATGGAATAGAGAAACCTTCCAAGTACTAAATTGCTTTTACAACCGCGACTTCTTTCTTGGACTTTTATGACTACCACGATGAATACTTTTTACTCAACCCTTCATGATTTCTTACGAATTTTGGCTGAAGGAAGTGATCAATTGAGAGCTGCTTTCAGAGTTCAATAACATTTATTCTTAGAAATAGAAATATAAAATACAGTATTTTTTTATTAATATCAAATATAAACAAAAGTGCCAATCGCATTTCACACACTTAAGCACCTCTTTATTGACGTTTTAACTTCCAGTTATGGATTATAGGGACTGGGACAACATAGTTCTCTTATCCAGGACTTTTTTTAAGAATCAGTCACGCCTATCAGAAAAGGTTAATGCTTCTTCT
This sequence comes from Cyphoderus albinus, assembly GCA_021029165.1. Classification (NCBI taxonomy): domain Eukaryota; kingdom Metazoa; phylum Arthropoda; class Collembola; order Entomobryomorpha; family Paronellidae; genus Cyphoderus; species Cyphoderus albinus. Next base: position 2,227 of record VYYJ01001250.1, on the reverse strand, counting down.
AGAAAAAGCTGTAAACTTTTGCTCCTTGAAAAAGCCCAAAATGGAGTAATTACCCAAATATAATATTTATTGCTCTTACAATACAATCTAACTTTTTGGTAATTATTGGACCGTAATAAACCATGTTGTAACAAAGATGTTTTAATGATTATATTACGCCATTTTCAAGACAAGTGGTTTCTTCATCTTGCAGTATTTTTAAAGATTTTCAATTTTTTATTTAATAATCAACGTGACGTGACGGTCAAAATTTTGGTACGCGGAGGTGTCTAAACTAAAATTATAAGAAATTCAAATGCAAATGTATTCGCACTGCAATTTGACTAACTAAACCAAGCTTGGGCTAAGTTGAGTTCGGTATTTAACGCATGCATTCTTCGAAATGAAATGGCATCATAATGAAATGATTATACAAGAAAATCACGCAAAATGTGACGAGACACAGATAAGAGGGAAGAGGAAAAGTAGCGACTTTGTGTTCACAATTCATCAAGCGTTATCTTGTCAAAATCTTAATGTCTCTAATCTTTTTTTACAAAATGTACTTATTGTGGTTACAAATGTACTACACTGTTTTCTTTGCAAAACCTCCCACAAAGAGTATGTGCGCATTTTGCTTCTCGCCTATCATCTTGAAGTATCTTCGTCGGTGAGTAAAGCACGATTAAACGCTAAAATCATCCGTAAATCCTGACGAAATACTAGTAATTACAATTATTGTAGCAATCTCCAGAACAGTAATTGAAAAGAAAATCAGCCAAATGAGTTCCGTTTTGTGTCTGAAACAAGAAATATTCTTTGAAAACAGTGGAACAGAGAGAACTTACTGAGGACATTGAAGATTCTCAGCATTGTCATCAATCAGTCGCTTTCATTTTACATATTTGCTTATGTCTGCTTTGGCTGTGGAAACTCACCACGCATATTCAAGATTGTTTGTGGCTAAAAAGCAACGCATATTTTATCCCTTCGATAACCATTCCACGATTACATAAACAAAAGACACAATTTATGAATCAGAAAAGTTATTTGCCGGTTTGGACAGCTAGGTATTTTCAAAGAATGATTCTTAATTTTATGCATGGAGATTAGGTACCTAAAACCTAAAGCTGCTGACACATTTCAGTTTATACGAGTGTGAGCAGTGGACACATTGTAGACACGATCGTCACAGATGACTTGTCGAAAATGTAAGCAGAGTTAAAATTATTACGCTTTCGTTGAATATTGCCTTGGGTAAGCCTAAGAAGTAAAAGAATCTTTGACAGTAGTGTAATGCTTATGTTAGATTAAAAGAGTTGAAGTAAACGAACTAAGTAAAAAGAATGAAAGAGCGCAGCGGTGATAAAATCCGCAAGCACATCTCTTAGAAAAAACTTGACATTGAAAGAAGAATCTCAAGAACAACTAGACATTAGAAGCGCTTTAAAAAAGGACGGATTACAAAACGACGAATGTCAGGATTATGATCATGATATTACTATTTCTTATATATACATTTTGCATTTATTTCCTTCCTTCGTGGAACGTAAAAAAAAGAATTTCAACTTTAATTGTAATTCGTTTAAGCATACATTGTCATAAATTAATTTCAATTTCAATTTACTCTGATGAAGTCAAGATTCAGTTCACGAAAGCTTGAGTTTTATCAATGTTCAATCCAAGGCTTATAAACTTATACATACTTAATACACTTCTCATGGTGACCTTTAGTTGACCCTTGTTGGATAGGATTATCTGTCAAATAAAATCACCACCGTTGATTGAAACAATTTGCACTTCGTAGTTTCTAAACATTCCGGAACTAACCGCGGCAGCGAGCCACCTAAATGTCATTAATAATATTTTGATCTTACTGCAAAATAAATTTTTGCACCCTAATTTTTGTACTTATTTTTTATTTTTTCCTTTTCATGTGATACATTGTTCCCGGTAAAATAATAACTAGTACATACAACTTGTACTTGTACACATTTGACACTGAATACACGAGTATTTTCATGCTTCAAGTGTGTAGTTATCTCCCAGTCTCCCAGGCCCGGTTTCGATAAGTATTCTTCTGTGTATTTTTATTACGGGTACGGTGCGGTGCAGGGTGCACTCCTTACATAACATTAACTAACGAGAATCTCGTTTTTGGAATGGTAATAGATGGCCTGTTTTGTTTTACTTATTTAGTTTAATAATGATGGGAATTTTTTCATGTTTCCTTTTAAAAATTATGCTT